>VZSE01010771.1:48179-181742 GCA_013398275.1 Promerops cafer | reverse complement strand
CTGGAATGCTGCCTCCTCTGAGGTGGAGCCAAGCAGACATTTTCCTACACTTAGTAGCAACATATAAAAATTTATCACAAGAATTGAGTGTAAGGACTTTAAAAATACAGCTATCTGTCTCAAAGCAGTGTCAAGGCCACAGAAGTAACTTGCCAACTTAGTTAGAAGTAACTAAACCACCACATCTTAGTTGCTTGAGATAAGCACGGAAGGGAGGAATTTGCAACAGGAAAGTGCTAATTTCAGCCCTGGTGGTAAGATTTGGTTAGCACATCCTGGTTAATCAAAGAATCACAGAATATTCTGAGTTGGAAGGGACCCACAAGTATCACCAAGTCTTACTCTTAAATGAATAGTCCATATGAGGATCAAACCACAACCTTGGCATTGTTAGCACCATGCTCTGACCAGCTGGGCTAAGGCACCCAGACAAAAATTCCCCCTGTGACAAACTGGAAAGGAAGCAGCTGCTCATACTCATATCACCCCAAGTTATGGGAATGGCATCTGTGCCCTTTGGATACCTGGAATCTGGACTGTATAAAGGTGGTACCTGCAGAAGAATGACTGCGGCCCCCAACCCTGCACCGAGAAGCCCAGGGTGAAGAAAGACCTATAGAACACTGCTGGATTCACAAGGGGTCACTATCTTCTACCTGATCTCTCTCTCCCCCTCTCCCTCTCCCTCTCTTTCTCCTCCCTCCCTGTCCCTCTTTTCTGTTTCCATCTAGCTCTCTACCTCACACTTACTGTTAAATAAAATCTGNTGTTAGCACCATGCTCTGACCAACTGGGCTAAGGCACCCAGACAAAAATTCCCCCTGTGACAAACTGGAAAGGAAGCAGCTGCTCATACTCATATCACCCCAAGTTATGGGAATGGCATCTGTGCCCTTTGGATACCTGGAATCTGGACTGTATAAAGGTGGTACCTGCAGAAGAATGACTGCGGCCCCCAACCCTGCACCGAGAAGCCCAGGGTGAAGAAAGACCTATAGAACACTGCTGGATTCACAAGGGGTCACTATCTTCTACCTGATCTCTCTCTCCCCCTCTCCCTCTCCCTCTCTTTCTCCTCCCTCCCTCTCCCTCTTTTTTGTTTCCCTNTTCTGTTTCCATCTAGCTCTCTACCTCACACTTACTGTTAAATAAAATCTGTGTTACTGACTTTGGCACACGGTTTCGTTTGCACCTTAATTCAGGCAGCGGCATCTTTTGCTAATGGGATAATAACACAGAAATATTTTCTCTGCCTAAAACTGCTTAAGAGAAGCTGCAGTGCAGCATTCCTGACGGCTCATCAGTCTCTGCACACACACAATGACTTGCTGTTACAGTGTCCTTGGGCCCAAGGACAGCACTCCTGCCCAGATGTGCACCTACCCACTGCACTGAGGGTCATTCCTGTGCCACGGTGCTTGGGGACACAGGGCTGTCTGTTCCCTTCAGCTTCCTCTGAGGTGAGTCATGACAGTTCCTGTTACTGAAAGAAACCTCATATATAACCTCCATCTCCCTGTGTTTCAAATTCCCATCCCAGAAGTTCTTCCTTCTGGCTACCTTTTTTCACTCTGTCTATGTGGCTTATAAAACCTAAGGGACAATTTTAAGCATAATGTGGTACCTCAACCCAGAGCTGAATGTCCTCCAAAAACTCACTATCATTTACCTGTTTTGATTATGCTTCTAAAATGCTTCCCATCCCAATGGCTACAGGGATAATTTCTCACTTGTAGTTTTTCCATGAACCTCACCTCCCTTCAGCCTTCCCAGTTGGGATAGTTGCTGTACCCTTTAATTCCACTGTATTAAACCTTCTGCTTACAGATCCATGGTGAGTGACATGAATGTGCACTGGGACACTGGTATATTGCACAGCCCTGGCTTCAGCAAGGCTACTCAGTGCTCTGCCTCCTGCAGCTGGGAAGCAGCTCCCTCTGCAAGGTAATGGATCCCACTGGTGGGTGGACAGATAGCAAACTGCTTTTGCTGCCTCCTAAGATCATTGTTAACAATTTTTCTTCCCGTGAAAGAGTCTGACATTTTCATACTTCTCCTAAAACTCAGTAGACTACATCAATTTCTAAATTTATGAGGAAGAAGAATTCAAAAAACATGTAATTTTAGAGAATTCTACAATTCATCAGAATGTTTTATTTTGTTGGTGTCAAGATGGTTCATGTTACTGTGAATATAGCATGCAGTTACATAGTTTAAAATCAAGCTTTAAAAAATTTAAATAACTGAAGCTTCAGTGAAATTAAAATATAGTGATTAAAAGAAAGCCAACTAAAAATAAGCACTGGCATCAAACTGGTAGGATTGGAATGATGTGAGGTTTCTCTTCTCTGGAAACTTTATTTTAAAGCCTTCTGCACTTAAAATTGTTTTTTTACTCAGAGGGTGATGAAACACCAGAACAGTTTTTCTAGAGAATCGGTGGATGCCCCACCTCTGGAAGTGTTCAAGGCCAGGTTGGATGGGGCTTTGAGCAACCTGGTCTGGGTGGGACATGTCCCTGCCCATGGCTGGGGGCATTGGAAGGAGAGGAGCTTTAAGGTCCCTTCCAACCCGAATTATTCTATGATTC
Source organism: Promerops cafer (assembly GCA_013398275.1). Lineage (NCBI taxonomy): Eukaryota > Metazoa > Chordata > Aves > Passeriformes > Nectariniidae > Promerops > Promerops cafer. Next base: position 179,152 of record VZSE01010771.1, on the reverse strand, counting down.
TATTGAAACAAAAATAAAGAAAATTTAATACAATTTAAAACTCTGTTAGAAATGTAATTGAAATCAAATGTTTTATCCAAAACATCTCAGTGTTTCTGAAACAGAATTTTTCAGTGAAAAAAACCTTGTTCATCAGGTTTTTATCACCATCGCTCCTCTTAGTTAGAACTCCATATAGTAGGTGTTTTCTGCCACATCCCAGTATGAGTGAGAAACTTTGAATAGCTTCCAAGGAGATCTTGTTTTGAGGAATTTTCTTCCTGATCATCACCAAGTGACTTTGGGGATTATCATAAACAGGGTGAAATTCATAACTGATTAGGCATCATAAGTGAAATAAGAGAAATGGAGAATTATTTTTGCTTTTGAGAAGCAGCACATCCTTATTACCTCCACCCAAAAGTCCTGTATGTTATTGGTGTACATCTGTGAAGATTTTGATTGCCAAAATGATCATTTGATGGAGAATGAGCACCATCACTTGTTGAATTCCTCAGCTTTTTTATGTAGCCAAACAGTAAAAGTAACACCATTGAGCAACACAGTGTAAAGAATTGAGGACAGATCTGTGTGTCTGCACCTCAGATGATGGAAATGCACTACCAGCACCTTGCAGGGTTTAATATCCTTAGGTTGCACCCCTACTGCTAAATGCATCCCACCCAAGGAGTTAACCATAGCCCTAAGCTAACTGGTAAAGAATGGAGAACACTTTTGCTGATCAGGGCTAGTCCTTGCAAATTGGCTTAGGGGTATTGTTGTCTAGGGAGTAACCACATTGCCTTGAGACACAGTGATTTAATTTTTTTTTTTTTTCTGAGAGTTGTTGTGGGTTTTTTTAGATGAAATTCAGTTTGAACTTGGATTGAGTTGTGTTGCAGGGCACTTAACTGATTTTTATTGCATTGGTACATTTTGCAAGTCCTGGAGTCTGCAGGACTTTCTGTCTCTAAAGACCACTGAGGGTAAAGGTGCTGTAGGTGTGATGGGTTCCCTGACATAGACTGTGTGGAAGATTTGTGTCACTTGCTCTGGTTGGTTTACTGCCAAAGAAATCCCAAATGCAAACTAACACAATGCAGACAGTAAGGATCCAGTGCCTGCCATGAACTCAGGAACTAAATTATCTGGTAGTGTAGACAAACCCTAAAAAATAAATAAATTACAGTTAAGGGTGCTTTCCTGTTACATGATCACCAGAATGGAAAGGCATTGTGATTATGAGCTGCTGAAAAAGCTACCACAGAGTACACTTAGTTATCATTCATGTAGTTTTTCTAATTTCCACAATAAAGTTCTTGTTCTTTCACACATAGACTCAGTGCTTATGAGTGGGGAAATGCTGCTTATTGAGGGTTCCTCAGAGAAATAACTTCTGATTTCAAAAATTCAGGTGGCTGTGTTTCTTAGGTTCAAGGGAAATGTTTGGTATTTGACAGCTGCCCTGTGGCTGCTGTCATCTTACAGCAGGAGGCTTCCTGCTCGTAAACCAGACACAGGGTTTTCCATTACACTAGTAACAGGGATGATGCTCATTTATATTTAGATATGTGAGATTTAGGTGCAAGTTCCTATAAAAGTTCTGCACACCTTGCTGGAGTCAGCCTCTGTCTGCTGGCTGTGGAGGAAGATTGGAGCACTCATTTAGGCTTCATGCCTAAAGTTTATAAAGCTAAGTGAAATGAGTCATGATTTGATAGGATAGCTCATAATCCTGGGAAGTGTAACATAAACTTCTCTAAGTGTTTCTTTAAGTAAAACATTTATATGTCAATGTATAGCCATGGGGACTCAGAGAAAATGTAACTGACTATGAAAAGCATGACATTTTCCAGTGTATAAATTAGTTTGATACAGTAGATTAACTAAGTTCCTCTTATAAATATAATACAGAAGCTTCAAAGTGTCGCTTTATTAATGATTTTCCCTAATGTATTTAGGATATTTTGGGAATGGAGATATGGCAAAATCATATATTTCCCCATGGTGTCACCAAGGTCACATCTACATAGCAAATAGCAAACAGCTGGAATGATAAAGGAGAATATCTGTGGGAGTTTAGATATCTTCTTCCATATTTCCAGAAAATGATTTAAAAAAAAAAAATCTATTCTAGTCCCTACTTTGCTGCTTATCTTATACTTAGGAATGTATTTTGCTGCCTTTGTACAGCACTTTGTATTGTGGAACCCAGGCATTGCAAGCAGTGAATAAGAACAATATATTTCCATGAAAAATGATAATTTAAAGATATTAGCCCTTGTTTTCTAAAGTGATTGGAGAGCTACCAGCTAGATTTTTTAAAGGAGTGAGAAAATACCAAGGACAACAGAAACATCACTATTGCTTTCAATAGGGGCAGGTGATATTTTTTAATTGTGTGTTTAAATGCAATTCATAAAGAAATAATAAAAATTTCCTCAACACATTTTTAGTTTAGCTAAGAGCAGTGATTTTTCTCCTAGATTGCTTGTAGCTTGTTTTATAACCTACAAGAATTTTACTCCCAATCAAATACAGTGTTACCAGTGCACTTATTTTTTACTGTATTAATATGTTCTACAGATAATGGGGTTCACTTCAATCCCAGCTTGAGACCCCTCTGTGTTGCCTGTGGTGTTACATATGTATTAATGTGAAGATTGATTCCACTGTGCTATTTCCAACATTCACAGCAGTACCTTGGGCTGGTGTTGGCCTCAAACTAGACAAAGGACATGACCAAATTCAAGTACCTTGATTTATTTACATGGGAGGCAAGGAATGTGACTTTCCAATTAAAGCTGTTCCCTACAGAGCTGCAGGATCTCATTTACTTGGAATGCAAAGCCTTTTTCTTGTGAACTGAACTCCTCCAGATTTAGGGAATGCATTTAGCAGCCTGTGATACTGTAGCTCTAGTTTTATCACATATCTATGCTTCCTCCTGAAGAGTTAGATAACATATGTGGATTTTTATTAAGGTATAAGTCTATATGGTCTGATCCAAAACTGCTCAGCAAAATGCTTTGAAGCTAAAGGGACTGATTCTAATCTCACTTAAACTTTTGGCATCATGAAGATAGTCTTAACATGTACTCATATCTGTGATTACTCCCTCTCAGCTCTCTGCTCCCAAGACTGCAGACTCATGCAAAAGTCCTCAATGCACCTTTGCAAGAACCTTCATTCACTCACTCATTAAATTTCTTCAAGGTGAATTTTTGCATAAAAGAGATTTTTTTCCTTGTATATTTTCTAATTCACTATAATCACACCCTTGACAATCTGGAGTACCTAAAAGCTATTTTTCCTTTCTGGAGATAATTTTTGGTGATGACATTGAAAAGAGACTCAAGTATGCTTTTATGCTTTTAACTTAGCCAGTGTCATGGTTGTAAGATTAAAAATTGGCTTAAAATCTCCACATTTCAATTAACTCTTTTTCCCTCCTCACTTGACCATTCACCTCCTTCAGACCCTTTAAAAGCAGGTTAGAATATATGTGGGAGACAAAACCAAAGCATTTTTGTTAGGGTTTCTTTTTTTCCTTTTTTTTTCTTTTGGCAGCTGAAATGAAAAACATCAGTTGGAAAGGATATTGCCTCTAAGTGAGAGAAGGGGCTGGAGATAAGTCACTGTCTGTGGGTTCAGAAAACATGCTGAGTGTATATCTTAAAATATCAGTTTACAGAAGTGCAGAATATTGTAAAACCATTCAGGATTAGCTGTGTAAAGTTCATTGAAGCACATCACAATATTGAAGTATTAGCAAATGCTTACAGAATATTGCCTTGAAACACCCCACCCAATGTTTCTGCAGTGAATGAGGGTGGCACTGGTTTGATAGGCTGTGAGACTGTGGTCGTATTACAAATTTACTGAAGCTCAGTGATTGTTCACACACTTTGGTACACAGATGGCGTTCCAAAGGCTTTAGGGTCTATTATAAAAACCAGAAGAAATATTTTTATAATGGTGATTGTCTCTGTGTCTGGAGGTTAAGCAGTCTCAGCACACAGTCAGCCCTGAACTTCCAGTTTATTTTTTGCACAGAGTTTGGACAATCCTCTCACAGATTCACCCAGTGTCTCAGGGAGGAAGGTCTACAGAAGTGGGACAGCAGTGACAGGGACAGCAGTGACAGAGGCAGCAGAGCACACATCACACCAGAGAGAGAGGGGCAGGATGCCACTGCCTTGACTCTGCCTTCCAATAAATTCAGCCCTTAATCTAATCACCTGTCTGGTCCTATGCTGAATGGAACATTAAAAGCAGAAACCAGAGCAAGACCTTTTGTCTCCATGCCCCTTTCCCAAGAAATAAACACAGGGTGGAAGTGGGCTTTGTTGGTAATGTTGAAGAATCAGACGGTTTAAGCTCCTAGAAAAGGAAAAGAAAGAATGGTTACCATCTCAGATATTTCTCCCAGCAATCAGAGAAGGCTTTATGATTTCAGGCAGTGTCATGATCTTCACCTGACAGGGAAAGAGGTTCAGGGAGCAACTACTGTTTGTTTTTGTTTGTTTCTTTGTTTCTTTGTTTTTTCTAGGTATTTTCTTTTTTCTTCCTTGTTTTTTTTTTTTTGTTGTTGTTGTTTTTTTTGGTTTTTTGGGGTTTTTTTGGTTTTGTTGTTGTTTTGTTTTTGGTTTTGTTTTTTTGTTTTTTCCTGGAGCTTAATACAGAAGGAGCATTCTGCTGCATGTAGCTCTGAGTAGTCTTACAATCAGGTTAGGAAAGCACTTTTGCAGACTAGAGCACAGCTGTAACCTCCCCCAGTGTTAACTGGACGACAACAGATGGAGCAGATGGAATAGTGTCAGAGGCTGCAGGAGCAATCAGCATGTTGAAGTTGAAGAGTCCCTGAGGCAAGAAAATTCTGCCTAAGTATAGTTTACGTCTTGGGATTTCATTCAAGCTTAGCTGAACTTTTAAGACATGTGGTCCATTCTGAACTCTTATGAAAAAATATCAATAGTTTGCAGCAACAACTGCACTGCTTCAGTGTGCTGCCAAATCATTCCTACTCCTCTGGTGACAGACAATCCAGGCAGATTATTTATTTGCTCTTTGCAATTTTTCATTGCAGATTTTAGCAACTCATTAAAAAAAAAAAGCACATTCCTCATAATGTGGAATGTATTGAAATTTGCCATCTGCTCCACTCTAAGCATCTATAGGGTTTGGTTGACAACTGCAGCCCATCACTTCTGGCACTGGCCAACCCACAGCCCAATGCTTTTTTCCCCCCCTTTTTCTGAATTTGGCATTCTTCTCTACAGGTTTGAAACAAAACCTCATCAACTCCTTACAATTGCTTTTAACCTTTAGGGCATCACTAGTGACAAGAATTTTCTTCTGGAGTGTGAAATTAGAATATTAACAAAAGTGTGTATCTTTTCTTCACACCACACAAAGGAGCAGGAATGCTGGCAGATGAATTGTGTACTCCCAAAATGCTGGCAATTGAGGCAAAATACCATGAAGTGGGTAAAAAAGATATATATATGCTGGGATGTAGCTGTCTGTTGCACCCAGCCCAGCTGGCACACACTGCACTCTGTGCACCAGCTGGCAGGAGATCAGCATCTATCGTAGAAACATTTAAGATGCCTATTAAACTTTTGGCACAGGCCATGGGGACTGTTATCATCTCTCTCCTGATCTATGGGATCTCTTTGCAGTTTCAACCCATTTCCTTGGAGAAAAACGTCCACATGACAAAACTGTGGGTGCAGTAGGATCCCGAGGATGTACCTGGATCAACTCCAAGGACTAAATGGCATCTCTAACTACTGCCACCACTTCCAGTCCATTTTGGTGAGCATTCTGCTGGCTTCCAGACCTCCAGAAGCCTGCCTGCCGTGCTGCCTTCCAGACATCCCAGCCTCAGGAGCCCTGTCCATGGCTCTGAATAGCACTCGAGGGCCAGTTTCTCTCACTGCCCACGGGCTGGGAAACTGATTTGTGCTTGCTCAGTGAGTGCCTCAGAGCATCAGGTTCCTTCTCTGGTCCAGTGCTGGAAGACACAAAATAGCTACAGAAACCAGGCACTTTTTTATTTTTAATGTTGTCTTCCTTGCTCATTTGACATATAATGGGACTACAGTGCAGGAAGGCATATACTCTGTAAATTATTGTTGTCAATCAAAGGCAAACCACGCAGTAAATTCAACAGTGACACAAATGACAAATAATTTTATAGGAAAAAAGAACCAGGACTTTGCTGCCTACTCAGTGCTTTTCCAGGAGACAGACAAAGGACTTCATATTCTTGTGCTGTCAGTCTTGCACTTTTTATAAGCAGCGACTTTGCTAAGAAATTTTAAAACACTAGAGAATGCTGATAAATATAGCAGCTATTTTATCTCCATTGGATTACATATTCCCTGTAGCCTGTATAATGATATTTTATCTATATTAATAGTTTCTTCCAGGCAGCAATATATATTTTTTGTCTCCCTCCCTTTCTTTTCCTTTCTCTTACTCCAAAGGCCTAAAATGTTTATTGAGGGAGAATGTGGTACAAAGAGAACAACTTGATTGTCACACGATATCACCTTATTTTAAGCAACTCTTAATCCTGTGACTCATTAAAATTTCCTGAAGCTCTAACATTTCTGAAAGAAAAAAAAAAATCAGATACCTTTGCAACTGGATATTAAAAGTTGTGCTGTGCAAAAATTTCTTTTGCTAAAAATTGCCACCTTTTAAAAAACAATTTAAAACATTTCACATCTAAGCAATAGAAACATATTTTTCATGGTCTCAATGGGATATTCTAATCAGCGTAATCAGACAACAATAGTTGAATAATGTATAAATTTTCATCATTTCAAGATTACTATATCGATACAATCATATGACCTTTCATGTTGCTCACATTTGCCAATCACATTGTTTCACTCAATTGATCCAATTCCAAATCTAGTATCAGCTATGCTAAAACTAATTTACTATCTCTGTCCAAGTTTCCTACTCTCTAATCAGTAATTAATATCTTCCACATGAAATAGTTAAGTTTTCCATTCTAACAAAACCAGATCTTTCAGCTGTTTAGTTTTAAGATACAAATAATCTCATTTCACAGAACAGTGCAGGACTCCCTTTTAAAATTTCTTCTATGGTCCCATTCAATGTGAACAAACCTCTAAAGGAAAACAAATGCATTTCATACGACTATGAAAACCCTTTTGTGTAGAAATAGCTTGTAAAAATAGAGGTCTTTATTCCGGATGTTATCCAAATAAATATTGTTTTAAAGTGATTATTACTAAACCCAGGATGGTCCTTACCTAATAACCTTCATCTGTTTTCCTTGTGAAAACACTACCCACTCTGTTCATAATGGGCACAAACACACCAGTGTGGGACTCTACCCATGGCAAGCTATGAAGGAAGGCCAGGGAGCCAAGGGCTGGAGAGATGTGTGTTTCATGCAGGCATCTTCCTGCTGGGTCTGAGCTGCCCCACAATCATTAGTGAGGGTAATTACATTGCTTCAGGCCATACCATGAGTTCCAGATTTTTTTTTCAAGGGAATTAATTTTAATTAAATTAATTACAGCGAGAAGAAGTGGAAATTCATCTACAATTCTGTGACAATGCACATGGCTATGCAGAGAAATCTATGAGGTCTTCATTGCCATGTAATATATAATACGTATACACAAAAGATCCCATTGACATAAAACTTTTTTGTAATAGGAAATTGTGTTAAGAGTTATTATCTGAGTAAGGAGAAATCCTGTTTCACCAGTATACAAGGGTTTATACAGGCACATGTCTTACAGTCTGTGATGTGAAATAAGGTAAGACAGTGTAAGATCCAAAACATTTCTTACCAGGCCTATGGCAGTAAAAATAACATGGCTAATCCATCATACATGAACTCACATATTTTAACAGCTTTCACCCTGTATACCAGGCTTGAAATGCTGCTTGTGTCTGGCAATCTTTGTATCAGCAATCAAAAGGAAGTCTTCTTCAGTAATTTTCAAAGGATATTGCTGAGGACTCTATATTAAATATATGTACGTTTTGAAGAAAAATAATGGTAGGAATTTTATTGCAGAGTGTTTTGGCATAACTTTTAGAATATCATGTTCCAGTCACTGCTTTACGCCATTTATGACATGTTACACTCCACAACTGTAATGCAAAGTGACTTATCTGGTGTAACACAAAGTGAGGCATTATCAAATGTAAAAATAGCTTTGGGAGAGAACCAGATTTAGCAAGGAAATTTTGATTGCATCGGACAGTGCAGATTTTGATAGACTTTTAGTCAGTTTGCAACAGAAGTCTATATGTTTGCATTATTCAGTGCAATTTAATATGAATTACAAGATGAAGAATGCAAAGAGGCATTCTGGTAAAACTCTGTGCCATAATATGTTAAAGAAACATGAGAGCTATATTTATGGACATTACATATCAAATTTAAAGAGAAAAAAAACCCCAAGTATTTAAGGACTCATGTCATTTACCAGAACCTTGGCCCAGTCCTGAAAAGACTTAAACCTATGAATAATTTAACATATGAGGAGTTAGGTTAATATACATCAGTTATTCTGTTTGTGCTGAAGAGACTAAGCAGGCATGTGCCTCTATGCCTGTGTGGACAGTGCACATTTCATACCCCAGGCCTTTTTTTGTCAAACATTTTCTCCCCTTTACTTTAAGAAAAAGTAATTCTAGTAATTAGGAAAATAAAATTTTAATATATGGAAATATATGAAAAGATGTTACATTATGTAACCACAATTTTGCAGGAATATATTTTGGCTCAACCAAATGCGTACTTATGGTTACTTCATTTTATTTTTTTTTTTAATTGTAACAAGTAATAATTAAATAAAAATGGCTCCAACAAATAATTGGGAAAAAAATTTCACTGAAAGATTTGCTTAATATATTTTCTTCAAAAAATAAACTTTATTGGCAAAAAGAGTAAAACTTTCCATGAAAAAATACTTTAGAAAAATAGCCAAATTTAATCATCATAAAACCTTGATGAAGAATTTCCATTACCATAAGGTAAATATAGGAATAGTATGTTTTACTTCCATGATATAATTGGAAACTATCTGAAAAATATGTATATAAAGATGCAAGGTTAATATATGCAACCTTTACATTGCTGCCCTGTGATTTAATACCTTTTTATTGTGCTGCTTTAGTACTTCCTCTTCATAGTTTTGGACAGAGAATCCCTAATATTTTAGAGCTCTTCCTTGATTATTCCAATATGCTTTACAGGAAAACATTAATTCTATCAGTAAATGTATAGGAAGCCAGCATGTCCTACTCAGATCTGAATTCTGAAATATTTTTAATTTATGTAACATGGCAGTGGTATTTCCATCTACTGAAAATTACACATATATTTCTGCAGTGAACCACTCAAAAGTGACTCACAACAGTTAAGAAGTGGTAGAACATGTGCATTTAGCACGATTCTGGCATTGTAATTTTAAAACATTATATTTCGAATGGGGGAACATTTCTGCACTCATTAGCAGAGCTCGTTTTTTGCAAGAGGGTTGCAGACTAGTAAATTCCAACATATGCTGGAACACAGATTAACTCTGGAGTACAGATTTGCAGTCATAGGATAAGAAAAGAGAATAGGTTTATATATTATTTGTACCTAGAAATGTTTCAGTTTTTGCAATATGTTTGTAGTTTGGAAAATAGCACTTAACTTCCCAACTTAAGAACTTAAACCCCAACATCCCTCTTGGAAACAGGAGATAAGCTTTGCCAAAGCTCAGCATTTTATCTGACATCAGCAGTTCATACACGTGAGATACAATAGAGAATGAGCCTGCATGAAAGTAAGGCACAGCATTTTTAAGAAAAATATAATGATAAATGAATTTCAATATCCTCTAATGCTTTTTGGGGGGTTTTAGGTTCACAGGATTAGTTGACTGTTTCTGGCATAGATAACACAGTTGAGATCTATGAGACAATCACCCACTTCCAAAGAGTAAGAATAACTGAGTTAATTAGCAGATGTGAGTGTGAAACAGCTTTTCCATTAAAGAAAAAAATCAAGACATTAGAAAATAATTACTGCAAAAAGGTATGAAAATTAAAAATTGCATGCGTATATATTAGCCAAACCCACAAGGAGAATTGACTGCAGAAGAGTTAAAACATTAGATTGTTTTCTAGATATTTATATTTTGATAACTTAGAAATTTTTTTACACAAGATAGAAAATAAATCTATTTTTCAAATCTTAAAATGTGATATTTTGTCTCTTTTGAAGTACTGCTGAAATAATTAATTCAGTAAAATTTTGAGAGCAAAATGCACCGTGACCTAAACTTTCCACAAATTTGTAAACGTTTCAGTTTTTGACAAATAAACATCACCAAAAAAGAAGCTCCCAAAAAATCTTTGAATGAAACAAACCCTTATAAAACCTCTGAACAATTCTGTTAATCCATTCCTTTCTGGTGGAGGATTCTTTTTCATACTCAGCTTCCTCCCACATTCTTCTGCACTGCAGACTCTAAGTAAAGCCATTCTTTGATGCAATGGGGAAAATAAAATTTTCTAAGGAAGTTCCTTAAATATATTTTTCCAGTTGTCCAGGCTGAGAAATCATTCTCATAAGAAAAAATTTTGTTATACTTTCAGCTTTTTGAGGGCAGAACTAAAGAGTTTCTGCTTGCTACAGTGCAAATGTAAGCAGTACAAAACTCATCCTGTAGCAGTTAGATCCCATTTTATGTATAGGACATGAGATACCTTCTACAATTATTTCAAAATGTAAATTTTTAAAGACAGATCTCATGCATTTCAAACAAGGACTTTTAATTCACAGTTAGTGGCTCTAGGTGATCCTGTTACAGCAAGATAAACACTGATGATTAACCTAAAACTTCATTATTTCCCAAATCCATATGCTGCAGAGCTGCATCAGAAATTAAATATAAATACATTACCCAGCTTTGCTTAGAAAGAACAATTTCTATTTATTTTCTCAAAATTTGAAATTACAAACAACAACAACAAAAAAGAGTGATCAACCTCCAGAATCCCTGAAATAAGTAGGTAACATAAGATTCCTAATTGCATTCAGCTGATACCAACTTGGAGTAATTCCCCTTTATTTCAAGTAATGACCCGCACCAGGGAAGAAATTGCCCAATTCTCTGTTTCTTGTGGGAGTAAAAGACATTTCCTGAGACTGTTCAGATTTCAGATGTACTTTGAAGGGCACAGATGTCAACATGACCGGTATGTTCCCAGTTGTTCAGGTAGAACAAAACCTGCTTCCTGTGATAAGAAGGTGTTGAGGTCCTCTTTCAGGATGGTGACAACTGCAAAGAATTTTTATTCAGAAGATGGGGCTGCCAGAAAGAGTAAAATGTTAGGGGCTGATTCATTGAAAACCACCAGAACTGTGAACAAAATAAAAGGCCACAATTTACACAGGAATATAAAACTATTGTTCTGGTGAAACATTTTTAGTTCAATATGATGGAGGGAGGTAATTAAGTGTCCACATGGTTAGTGGAGAGAAGGAACTGTTAGAACATGGCTGTGTGTTTCTGTTAGAGACAGAGGCCAAAACCAGTGGGAAAACTATAAAACCAAAACACAACAAATCTGAAAAGCTATGACATTGCTGTAGAGGCACTTTTGGCACAGAGTGAAGCACCACATGGAAGGGAGAGGCTTCTTGGTTTTATTCCTGCAGTGTTGTCATAAAGAGAGTTTTGTCCGGAATTTCTGTACATTGACAGGGCCCCATTCAAAAGCAGCTACTTCTGATCAGAATTATTTCATCCTCATGGAAATATTCCCTGAGCCCCAGAATTCTGTTAGAATTATAGGATCAAAGCAGATAAAGTGTCTTCCTAGTCATGTGTGTATAATTACATAGACTTTCACACACTTTACATTTATTGAAATGGCTACATTTTAACTGTAATGTATTTTATTCTGTAACTTAAGAAATACAACAAAAAATGGGATTACTGAATCATTTCCTCTGTAAAAATTGCTATTACTTTTTAAAGCACAGTGAGGTCCAGGGCACTGTACTGTAACCTTTAGATTTCATTAACACATTCAGATGGGAATTGGAAACGCTTTCATAGCTATGCATCCTATTAAACACTGACCTAATATTACAGCTGAGTATACAAGTAGCAAGAGTATAGAGAATAAATTTTGATTTGCTTTTTTCATAAGCACGTGAGAGTGAGAAATAATTTGTTGTTTAGGCACAGACCTCATATTTTCAAAGTAGATTTGCTCAGTTATCTATTTAAATCTCTTAAGAATAAAAATGCAATGTTGCATTATTCCCAGTTTACTGTTTCTACAATTACACTTTTTTTTTTTAGTCTTTCTTTAAAGTACTTTAAAGTAAACAGATTCACAAACAGATACATATGCAGCAACATCTGATTAGTTATTGCCTTCTTTGATCTGGTACTGGTAACAGGGCAAGATGAATATTTTTTAAGCAGTCTAGTACAATTACACAGGCAAAAGCATCAAATTCTATATTAAAAGGAGGTCTCAGGACAGTTTCTGCTAAAATTCAACCAGGGTAGTTCAGCCATCATACAAATTTGATGTAAAACTCTGTATTTAGAGCTAAAAGCACATTAGTTTCTGGTTTTCAGATGTACTGGAATAGTAAGACTTTTTTTTTTCTTCTGACATACTCTCTTGAAATTATAAAATCACCAGTGTCTAAATCATTGGACACCCATCTATACCTTTGTTTGTCCAGAGGCTGAAAATGTAGTGCAGGTCACAAAATAAGTTCTCCATTTTCCATCCCATTAAATCTTTGATTATTTGGAGAAAGCACAACCTCATCCCAAATCTGCCAAAAGAGCACTTCAGATTTAAAATACTTCAAGATGCTGAATAATAGGCACAGATAAAACTTGGTTTGACTATCTCCAGCCTGCTTTTCCACCTCCTGGGAATTACCAAGCAAACACATCCTGTTTGATGCCACCTGAAGCTGCCAAGTGAGAGGCCTGGCATGGGCAATTGCCACGTGCCAAGGCAGACAAATGCTACTCATCTGTGGCTTGGCTCACACTGATGGTGATGTACATAAAGCATGATTAATATTGCTGACTGCAAATCCAGGGATTTAGTCCAGGTAAGGCTGGAAAGTACAAATCTCTGTATGACTTCACCAGTATGGTTAACCAAAAGCAGTCCCTGGCAGATTGTACCCTCCCCTCACGCTGGAAGCATTGTGGTGGTGCTGTTGCACTTTGCTGGAAAAGCTCTTATTTCTAGCTAAATTAGAATGCCTTTCAAGGCATTTGTCATTCATGGTAACAGTAGGAGAGAAATCAATAGTACATTCACAGCTGATCCCCAGCAGCTCTTGTTCTTCCTATTCTAAAAGAAAAAAAAGTGCTGAGTTCCTCAGTCTGGATAACTTCATTATCTAATGCAAGCCTCAATTAGACAAGACTTAAAAGGTAAACAGAGCCCAGTCTCCCAAGCCACACAAATTCTGTATTCCAGTTTATGTCAGGGATGGTGAATACCTCACATCATTGCATTTTTAAGCTACATCTACCTTGAGGAAGTTGTGTACTCTTATTTTAGTGCCTGTTGATAATGCAGCTGGTCAAGGGATGTGAGGGTGTGGGAAACCTGCCCCAATATTCAGCTGGTGGGTGGCTTTATGAAGAGACACCACAAATTGTGTCTATACTAGAATGTGAACTTCCATTAGCTAATGTGCTGTCTTGGTAGGGGCAGGACTTACTTCCCCATCCTATTTCACAGTTTTTGTTGTTTTCCCACTATGGCAATTCTCTCTTGCAGCCCATCTTCATCTTTAGGTATTGTGAAGCAAGTTAACACACACCTCACCAGCACTTCTGGGCATCAATGCAGGAAAAATGTTACCACCTTTCTGTTCTCTAACGAAATTGAGTTCTGCTAACTAATTGCCAGTGTGTCCTCATCAGTGCAGGGTTTATTTTTCTTTTTGAACAAAGCAAACCCAGATGACTTTGCTCACCTTAGACAATGATTTTTAGTTTTCTCTGCTTTCAGAGCATAGATAGATGTGAACTGTTACAGCACAGAGATTAGGCTATAATTGTTCTTTTATACAATTTGATTCCAAAGTACTGTGTACTGCTATTCTTTATTGCAGCACCTAGAAATCACAATTGATTATGAACTTTTTTTAGAGGATGTTTTATTCCTTGTCTTCTGAAGCTGATAATCTTCATGTTCAATGGAAAGCTTTGTCCTCAATTTATAAAGTAAGGACTAAGATACAGAGCACCTAAATTACTTCTTACTATCACCCTCAGGGACTATGACAGCAGAAACACTAAACTTGGTTTCTCAATTGAGAAATGTCTTTGACTTCTTAAGAAAATTCATTTAAAGAGGACATATTGCTTTAAACGTGTATTTACTCATATTTGTCTGTATAAATATATGTAAAAAGTGTACAAATATTTATTATTATTTATCCAAAGACACATCTTATACGTGTATACTTATATATGTGTATCATAGCATATATGTATGAGGAAAGGCCATTTACAGGACTCTGCTGTGCTGCTGGGTCAGCCTCAGGGATCTGCTCAGGACTGCCTTTCATGGGCAACACAGACTCATCAAAGTGAGAATCCAGGACAATGCCAACAGCAGAGAAACCTGTGGGATGTCAATAAGGAAATAAGCTTTACGTTAGTCTTGCCATACTGATGCCTCAGGCAGCATTTTCCTTTATCTGTGTACCTGATTCATAAAATTATACTGAAGTGCCACAGTCCTGCAAAGCAGAATTCTCTTATTGATTTGGCAGGCATTGTTGGTCATTTTTGGAAAAAAAAATTTTCCAGTCTGCCAGGGTGCAAGAGATGTAATAGGGACATACATCCTAATATGAATCACATTTTAAGTATTTATTTATTTTATCTTAGTGCTAGCTCTAGTACCTGGAGCTGGATGCCACACCAGGGCTGTTATGGAGAACATCAACCCTAACCAAAACAAAGGCCTGCATAGGTCACCCTTTAGTGAGTGAAACTGTGTTTGAACACACTTTTATTAGCAGATTTTTATGATCATTCTAGTGACTCTGGTACAGCTTTCCAAATTATTTAATGAGCCTGATGATAAAATATTGGAACAGTTTCTTTCTTCATATTGTGAAGTATTGTTCCTCCAGGCCTTACTAACAGAATGGGAGACTGAAGGTACAAACCTCATGTAGCTGTTTAAAGTTGAATTTCAATGTTTAGCATTGTATGAGACCAGCTCCGTGATGGAATCATGGAGAAAATAAGTTTCCTCTTACTAATATAAAATCTTAAAAAATGTCTGCCCTATTCCTGCTCACCTCAGTTTTCCTTGACTTTCCTAACAATAGGCTTCTGAGACTGAATTCCATATTGCCTATCTGGCATTGAATGCTCCACTGCTAATGTCAGGAGAGAGTCAGTTGCTGCTCCCAGCTGTAAAGGTGGCATTTGAACCTGGATCAACATCTACATCTGATATCAAATGACATCTCTATTATTGCCAATAAATTTCTGATTAGCCAGTGCTGTAGCCCTTCATAATACATTAACAGGAGAGTTGGTGAATGTGTATTATAACTCAGTGTTTCTTCCTCTTCTTCTAAACCCTTTTTCCTCAGTTTTTCTCAGATAAGAAGAGATAATGTAAGGTGAGTAATGTACAATGAGAAAGCATAGCACGGAATAAAGCTTATGAGAATCCAATAAAACAGATATTTATGAAGACAGGATAGAATAGAATTTATAGACAAAATGATTGCATTGAAGGAAATTAATTTCAATATTAATTTGCAATTCTGCAGGAGAAAAGTTGAAAGTTTTTCATAGTACACTGCTGTATTTTGAGGGGCAACATCACAGGCCTGGTGAGTTAAGAAAACCTACAAACCACTAGAAGCAGTTGTCATTTTTTGTCAGCAGATGGTGAGTATTAGGAAATAGAAGCTCAGGAATCTTCTAGGGCTGTGAAAAGTTGTTGGAAACATTTTTATGTTGATATGAGTGGAGAGAGAATGTGAACACATGGATGCAAAATACCAGCAGGAGAAAGATTGTAAAAATTACACGTGTTGGTGAGGCCACCAGTAGCAGGTCACCAATATCCCAGCACACACTGTGACTTCTCTGAACAAGCAGGTGTGAAGCAGAGACTGACTAAATGCTAATGACTCACAGCAGTGGGACACAGCAGAAGGATTAATCACCACCAGCTTCCAAAGGGTACAATGGGACACATCCAAAACCAGCATTATCCTAAGAACCTGGTAGCTGCCTGGAAGGTTCAGAAATGGATGCTCATGGTCCTCCCCAGCAGAGGAGGGGGTTTCAGCAGAAACAGAAAAGAATGAGCTGGGGGGCCACTCTGACCTCTGATGACTTATTTGACATCATGTTTGGGTCCATCACTACCCCATCTGGCATTTCTCCCACTCCAGAGGTGTGAGGGCTTCTCCAACAGCCTTGGAAGCTGAGGGCCCTACAGCAGTCTTTTAATTTTGTCTAATTACTTTCTATTCACATTAAAATTTAACCAATCATTCACTTGCTCTTATTAAAGCTGTTTTTTTTTTACTCACCTACACATTTAAGGATATGTATTTAGTTTAAATATGTTCAAATATAGGTATTATACATAAATATTTAAACATATTTTATATGCAGCTGTGCCTATATAATTAAAATATTTATTTACATATATTTGTACAATTTTGTATATAACTGTGTATGGGATTTGTTATACATATAAAAATACCTGCTTATCTATGGAAGGAATGGTAGATACGTATTGTATATTTTTGCATAGGGTCACTTCCTGGACAGGAGGAAACATGGAGCCAATCAATTGGTTTCAAAAAATGACAGCTGGCCAATCACACTGATGAGAAAATACATTGGGTGTGAGGCAGTCATGCACTACAGCCACTGTGAGTGCTGGGGACAGGGCTCCCACAGTGTCACACTGGCACCTGGTACCTGGCACCACCAGTGGCACACTGGGCTGTGCCCCTACAGCTCCATCCCGAGCTGCACCATGTCCAGCTCTGCCTCTTGGCCCTCCCAGTCTGTGCTCCAGCAGCAGCCCCTGGCATCTTTGTAGTGCAAAATAAACGCTCCCATTATTCAGTCGTCTCAACAAATTTTCCTAAAGCTTTAACTTGCTTATTTTTACCTTGCAAATCTTGCCCCTATCTGTCTCTTTTAATTGTTCCAGCAACAGACTAATTGCTGAAATTACCGCTGTCAACTGCATCACTTTCTTCTTCAGCCACAGTGTCTGTGGGCTCACCCAGGATGCCCCACCTCAGTTAATGGAAGCTTTTATTAATGCTCTGTGGTTGCTCTGTGTCATTGGCTTTCCAACTCTTGTCCAAAACAGGAATATTAAGAAACATGTCCTAGTTCCCAGCTTGCATCCTTCATTGGACATACCTGAACTACAGAGCCTCCTTTAGCTGAATGTTGTAGTGTTCTGTACAGAATTCAATTCTGCTAAGAAGAAACTATTTTTGTAGTCCAATGGTAATGAGACTTTCCAGTTACATGAAGGAAGAGTGTTCAGATCAAACAGAAGATTATACGAAATTGTTTGGTTGATGCATATGTCCAGAGCAGGGAAGCAGAGTCCTGGGTGTAAACTGGGCTCTGTGTTTTCTTTTCTTTCTTTTTTTGTAGTAGAGAAAGAATTCACGTTGGATTTGCTGCTTAAGACCTAGAAAGTAGACAGAGCTGAAAATCCCCAAAAGAGGGAGAGAGTCATGTTCACCTAGCCCAGCTTTAGCAACCAGTGCAATTCGTAACTGCAGTAATCCTACTGCTGCAGTATTACACTGCTCCCTTTTTCTTCATGTAATGAACATGGTGTTTTGTTTTTTTTTTTTTCAACTAGGATGTCATTGGCTACTAAATATTTTCATATGCTCAGAAAACCATTAGAAAAAAGTAAAGAAATCCACTGAGAACTATGAAATACAAAGGCACCTGGAGATCCCTGAGGTACAAATTACTAGCAGCTGGAGGTTATTTGCCCTGTTCTTATGCATTTTAGGACTGCTGCTGTCCAGAGTCAAAGGAAATGTTAGATAATTAGGTAATACAGTATTTATCAACACACACATCCCCCCACACCCTCTCCATGACATTTATCTGCTTTGCAGTGCTGCATTCAGACACAGCAGTGCTGTTTCACTGCAGCACTTTAGTTTTCATTGCCATTGCAATCTGGTTAAGATGAGCTGTAACTCCTGATTTGTTTTGATTTATTGTGCTGACCCACACTTTGTTTCTACAAGATCATGACAAAAAACTTGCTGAAGTGCAGAGGGCACAAAGGCTGTGTCAGGTACCAGGTAACCAGGGGGTCTCGCTGCCTTCTTGGAACATAGACCTATACTATCAGTCCTTGCAACAAATACAAGACAGGTTTATGTTGATATAAAACATATGTGAAACTAATCAAATTCAAGTGAATTCCAGGTATTGAGAAGAAGGGATTGAAGAAGGGATTGTTGGAGCTTGAAATTCAAAGCAGAATTTGACAAGATGAGCATACAAGCAGAAAATGAGATAAGTAATTACATGAACTACTCTGTGCCTGAGCACAAGATTCTTCAATTTAGGGGTTTGTGTCCATGCTTAATTAAAGATGTGCATTTGCCTCACGTTTTACAGGTAAGAATCTCAAGTACATTCTCTTCTGTTTGGCTGCAGAGCCATCATTTCTTTTGGTGTGCAGGAAATTTTGAGTAGATTTACTCTGCTATATTGATTTGGGCTTGACTTACCCACACAGTATACTTCAGACCCAGTGTATGGCTTCTGTTCTTTAATAAAAACAAATCTTTCATATATGACCAAAACCCAAGCATTATGGCCTCACGAGAAGTTTAATTTTTCTTAAATAATTTATATTGCTTCATCTCTCTACCAGATCTATGATCCTAGTTCATCCTCAAGCTTTCCTAACAGAAATCCTTAACCATGACACCCTCATGTTGTGGCACCACCATGTGTGTATGTGTGTTGAACATCTCCATTTATAAGGTTGAAATGAGATTCAAATAAATGCAAGTTTCAGTTAAGCTATAGAAAAGGGGAAGCATCTTGTGATAACAGAGCTTTAAGCTCTCAGTGTATTCAAATATTTTATTCTTTTAAATTTTTTATTGCTTCGTTGATGCCTAGGTGGGAAGTGAAGGCTCTTTATGATTCTGAAGTGGAAAATCCTGAAAGCTTTCCAAACCAAAATTTTGTTTTAAGAGTTCTTGCTCATTGAAATTCTGTATGCAAGGGTTGTAATGGGAATGGGCATTTTCAGTGCTATTCCAATTTGCAAGGAAACAGAGAAGTCTCTAAGGCATGAACCGTAAGAGCAGAATCTTCAGAAAAATAGACTGTATTTTCCATATTTATTAAGTAATATAAATATTAATTGTAAAAGTATAAAATATTAAAGAAATTGAATATTTCCAACAAGACAGGGAGAGGCCATTAAAGAAAATATCAAGGCAAATTGCTTCTGTGATAGCTCTATCAGGAGAATCAGTATCATACATGTGCTGTCTCCTGCTGGGAAGGTAAGTAAAAAAGTGATTTTAAAATGATTTTATTTCTTTTTTTGGCTCCATACCTTAAAGTTGCAGAACAGTTTGCATTTTTCAGCATGCCTAAACAATTACACTGACCACATTTATTCCAAAGTATCTCAGAGTCTTTGAAATCCTAATTTATTTCCATGGAAGTTATTTACATTCATATTATTCTAGTTCCTCCTTAAGAGAGAAGTTTTCTATTATATTCATTTAAAACCTACCAAACTGTCCTTTTGAGTCTCTGCAAGCTGGTTCTTTCTGGATGAGAACAATTAATAGTTGCTCTGAATTTGTCAGCTTGTAGGACTTCATGGGTAAGTATAACATTCATTTTTATCTCTTCTAGTACAGGCAATCAGGCAGGCAATCAGTCTTAAAGAGTTCAGCTGTAGTATGAACACGGGGCACATGTAAATCCCCACTGAACAGTGGAGGATTTAAAATATGGATCTACCATTTTATTTAAAATTAATGTCCACTTATAGATATTTTCTAGCAGTGATATTTTGTTCACAGCCAAATGTATATGTAAAAAAGAAAGATTTCAAGTGTCATTCTAATTTATCAGGTTCTGAAAACACGAACGGATCTATGAAGAAGCAAATGCCCACATCACCTGCTATTCTTTCCCACATCAATATTGATCTGTCCAGGACAGGGACATAATACAGCCTGAATCACCTGGGAATTCAGGTCATAGGATCAACACAGCATAGCACGTGCACTTGTGGTTAATTAATTAACTTCCGTGTGTATAAGTTAGTAAAAATCAAATCAGGTGCTTGAAAACCTGTAAGAAAATGGACTTGCTGAACAGCTGTACACAAATTATTCCTCTAAATCTGCAGACAGTACACAAAATTACTTTCAAAATTCCTCTGAAATTTCATATACAATTTATTTAAGCTAGCTCTGATTAATGATTTTTCAGACATATGTCTTCCTTTAGCAGGCAGGGGAGGCTGGTGCTCCTTTCATCAGGAGTTCTACTAGTTTGGTTCCTATTTCATTTGTATTTATGTTTTGCCATTTGTAAGTGTAAAAAAGTTAATAGCCCCCAAGTGCATCTGCTGGCTGGCATTTAGAAAGTTCATCAGAAACACTTAAACTTTTTTATCTCAGATGGGATGGTACAACATTCCCATGGATTTACAAGAGTTATTTGTAAAAGATGACACCGGCTGCAACAAAAATATCAGCCAAGGTCATTTTTTGATCTATTACTCTGCCACGTCCATTGATTTTTTAACTTCTACTACCTTTCCACAGAATCCTCTAAAGAACAGATATTTTTAATTTCCTTTATAATGTTCATAACCTCACCTAATGCACATTTCCAGAAGCATAACAGAGAAGAGGATCATTTTCATTTCACCTGCTTTACAAATGAGCAGGAAATTCTCCCGTCAATGCCTGGAGAAGAAATACTTAATAATTTCCATTAGTATTAATAGAAGTTGCCAGCATGGATCCCCGTGCATTTTATTAAGAGCAGACTTCAAATTGGACTCTAAATGTTTTCATCTATTTTTAATTGTTTTTTTAAACCAATCTAAAAATCCAGTGGAAGATTTACTTCCTTTCTAAACTGTTTCTGGATGAAATGTTACTACCTTTATAAGGGAATAAAAATTGAGTCAATATTGCTGTTGAGAAGCCAAGTACTTTCCAGTAATAAGAACTATGAAAGCACACTTAAATTAAAAAAAAAAAAAAAAGAAAAGAAAAAGAGAGTAAAACAAGAAAGGGAAAATGCTGTTATGAATATAAAAAAAAAATGCTTTTAAATTAGGAGATTAATTATTAAATATGAGTGGTCCATCCTTAATTTGCACTGTTTCACACTTCAACTACAATCTGACCTGTAGTAAAGAGTATGTTTTTCTAGCAAATATAAACAATTCTTGTCAAAAAAACCATCTTGCTACCCTGATGATTAAAGAGTATCACCTCAGTTAGGCCATCCAAACTGTATCTCCCTGATGTCACTGTCACACTCCCCAATTGTTTTGATTCATTCAGTGTCCCATGTTGTACATCACAAGAGGGCTGTCAGCACTGTGTAATGGCTGAGGGGATACTGACAGCTTGTCAGGGATTGACATTCTGCAGACACAAAAGCAAGGAGATTCACTGAATGGTGTTGTCATGGGTAGTGGAAGAAAACTGATTATTATGGGGAGGGGGGTGGGTGTTCCATACCCATTTATGCAAGGACTTGTGGAAACACCAAGTTAATTGGCAGAACAGTAAATTATCTGAGTAATTTAGGACCTGCCTCTGAAGGCCCACACTAGTTTCTGCATTTGAAAAAGTTTTAGAAGAGAAGCAGCAACATATATGAAGACATGGATGCAAGTAGCAAATTACATGCCATTAGCTTCCAAGATTTAGACATTGACATGATATAACAAACAATTTAAATCATTTACTCTCCCTTTTGGTTAGTAACATCAGCCTTCCCCACTGAAGAGAGAGAAGTGTGGCTGTTTTCTGCTATGCTTTTTAAGAAGTAACGAGGAGTGATGTTTGTGCTGGCAGATTGGTTGTTAAAGTCTTTGCAAGGGGCTCAGAATGAAAAAGCAAGCTAAAAATTTAATTCAAATAAGAAAAAGAATCCCCATTATGGTCAACCCAAAAATGCATTAAATTAAGATGGGTTTGGCACAATGCTTTATAAATAAAGAGTTGTGGGCTTTCAATCAGAGAAAAAGTCATCTCACTCCCTTATTAGGCGCCAGAGTAACTTAGCTTCATTTCATGGTTCTTGCACATAAATTGCCCTTAGATTGATCAGTGTGGAGAAGCTCCTCAGTGTTGTACATAGCAATTTATGTCACAGCAATTCCTTTGGGTTCTAATAGAGAAATAGAGCCATCCTAGCAGCAATGTAATCACTAGATTTACCATGGCTATGCTGCACTAGTCACCTTCATTTTCAGGTACTGTATGGTGGAGAAGGTCCAGGTAACATAGGCAGGGGAATTGTTCACAAAGTTTCTTCCCTTCTCGTGGTTCAGTGGGAAGCTCAGTCCTACATTCACAGTTCCTACTGAGCTCTGGGAAGAGAGACAAAATGCTACTTATTGTTAGTGCTGTGGCAAGAGGGAGACAAACAGATGAGTTTTGCTGGTTTGATGTGAGGCTCATTAGATCTGATAGAACTTTTCTGACTGAAGGAAGGTATCTCTGTGGTCAAAGTTAGTGGGCCAAAAAAAGCTTTCATCAGAGTTGTCAGAGATAGACACATCTAGATAAAATTGGGATCTCACAAAAAAAAAAACTCTTCTCGGAGATTCCACAGTTGTTGTATCCATTCCTTTGAAAGCAAAGTAATTTATACTGCAGTTCCTACATAAGCATTGAAGAACTTTAATTTGAACAATCAAGACTAAAAATTATGTACAAAATCACCAGTTGTCTCAAATCCTTTTGACCCTTCTTGAACATTTCCTGTGCCTCATTCTGCAGTCACTGGTTATTACAAGGCAGGCTGCCAAAAAAGTTTCTTTGTAACCATGTGCTATAACCTAGAAAATAAACCTAAAGTATAATGCAAATGTGTCATTCTAAAAGCAGGCAGTATAGCTAAGAGGAAATATGACATCTTAGTCATAGCTACAGATAACTTCTTATGTAGATTTATGCTACTTAGGGAGGGGAGTTGATGCCAGTTTGGACACCTACCTCAGGTGAAATCAAGAGCAGATAAAGTTGGAATCCAAACTTTCTGTAGAGTCAATATTAAAAAAAATTACTCCCCAAAAGACAACTGAGTCTACTCAAATCTTATTCTTAAATCTAAGCTGTATCCATAGCTGTGTATGATCTTTCAGCTATCAACAGGGTTCATAAGATGTATTTGGAGGTCTCAGTCCCAGATATAGATGGACCTTTAGCTTTAACCCCCCAAAATATCCCAAATCAAGAAGAGTAGAAGTATCCCAAATCAATACTGACTGCTATGTAAGACCTCCCTACTAATTCTGAAGACATGCTTATGACATCTAACAAATCACTGGCATATTCTTTGTTAAAGTAGGTTCTGGAATAATACCCAACTTAAACCTGTATTCCTGTAGTTAATATTCGAATCAGAGATTTTTATGGTTCATTATAAATCATTAATTTTATCCACATAGATTTTAAATGGCCAATATATTCCCCTAGTTGCTTAAACTTTAATTTTTTTCTTTCATGTGTTGATCTTGGGATTGAGCTACTTCTTCAAAGAGCCAAAGTACTGATTAAACAATGATTTATAATAAGATTATCATTTATTGATCCATGTTCTCCAAAAATTACACAAATTGAGTTCAAAGCCTGTCACTTTTTTTTTACAGTGAGATCTCTAACTTACTTCCATGTCTTTTGAAGTAGCTCCTTTCCAGATTAAGTATCACAATTATAGCAAAGGTGTCACAATATAACTAATCATTTCCTGGTTGCTTTTTGTAAAATGAATACTTGATGTTATCTTTTGTGAACAATACAATTCTATCCCATAGTTTCCACTTAGCTTCTTAATAAACTCTCTTCAAATTATTTTGTGGAACCCTTTGCTTTGACAGTCTGTTAAAGGATTTCAAATTATTTAGCCACTGAAATACAAAAAAAAAAAAAAAAAAAAAATTAAAAAAAAAGGTGTATTCACTTCAGAAAGTAAAATGGGAGAAATGTAAGCATTCCAGTATTAAAATACAGTCTAATCACAGGAGTTCACATTAATCATTTTTGCAGAAGAATCCAAACATGTAAACTGCTGAACTGTGGGCAGGTATTCCTGCCTCTTTCATCATGTAGAGATAATCCTCCAACACCTGCCACATTGCCAGCATGCCTAAAAAAAGAAAGCTTGGGAAATTTTTACTCCATGCTCAGCTTGATCACAGCTAGAGATCCAGCTGCCAGTCTGGCTCAGGACAGCAGCAGAACCATTATCTTTCCAGAGAAGATCTAGAGTGAAGTGATGGTTGGGTGAAGTCCTGATTCCTGGGTGGGATTAAGCTGGACAACAGCTCATCTCCCCTGGAAATATTCTTTAAATAAGAGACAAGATTTGGGCTATTTGTACAGAATTTATTGATTTGCTTTTGTACTGTGAGTTCAACATATCTAGAGCACATCTGGCTCACTCACACAGAAGGCAGCTGTGCAACGTGTGTGTGTGTGTGTGTGTGTGTGTGTGTGTGTGTGTATTTCAGTCCAGGAAATCCCAAGTGAAAACATGACAAACAGTTCCTGGCTTCTTCCACCAATTTACAAACATTATGGAAAAATTCACAGACTAACACGTTTCAAAACCAGTGGTTTAAGAAGATGTCTTCCAGCTCTATATGTTATTTCAAGATGTGATGTGGGGTGATTTTTGTCTAGTTTTGAAACATCTCGGTGTCATGTGTAGTGATGGATCATTGATCTGTATTCATATCTCCTCTTCAGAATTTTCTTGAAATACCTGGAGGGTGAGCCACTGAACTTGGTTGTTACAAATTAGTGTGCTGTGATTCAGAACAGACTGTGTCAGGGCAGAACTCCTGTCCCAATATTCCCACATCTTTTCAAAACCTGCACTTGAATCTTCCTAGAGCTGCATATGCTGGTTTTTATTTATCCTTTATCCTAACTAGGCCCCTATAGAGAAAATGTGTGAAATGTGTACGGCAGATATTTTTCATAAACAAGTTGGGCAATTTTGTCAATTAGATTGGTTTCCAGAGCCTTCAGAAACAGAACATCAACATAGCCACCCCTCACTGCAAGTTTCTCTTGCAATTTTTCCCTGTAAAACTTTTCATGAAATGTCTCTTCAAAAAGAGCTAAAAGAAATTACATTCCCAAGATGTATCAGATTATACCTAAAATAAGGAAATAAATATGACTCTGGTGCAGCATTTAAGTTTTCAAAACAAAAGCTACTAAAATCATTTTTCTGCTACAGGAAACAGCACAAATACTTGTAGATACCTCCAGTGATAGTGGAGAAGGAATCGAAAGTGAACTGCAAAGCTTTGCATATGGATAAATTCAACACAATTTTTGGATGGGTATTTGAGTTGCAAAGAACAGTGTTTAGTGGCAGATAGTATCTGTGACATTATATTCAAGGGATGATACATATTAGGGGTTGGTAGATAACTGATCTGTATGTTCTCTACCCACTTCAAGGAAATGCAGACTTGGGCATACAAATAAATACAGGTGAACATTTACCAGCTGCCTTGAGACTTCTACAGAAAAAATATGGCCTTATCTTGTGTTATAGATCATAACTATCAGTGATTACATCTTCAGTTTGCATTCAGTAAATTTATGGTGGTTGGAGGTAATACTTCATGCCTAAAGGGAAGTGTGGTCCAAAGTAGCAAACACCAGTTTAGGATCCAGGCTCTGTGATTTGGAAATGGTGTTTAAACAATCAGATATTATTTCTTTAAGCCAGTTTTCAACAGATTGGAACAATATAATTGCACAGACATTGCAAACATGTTCCAAAGTTTAAAAACAAATCACAAGAGAGAAGATGAACTGATTTCATTAAGTTCCAGGTAACACTGAAAAATGTATATGCATAGAGTCATACAGACAACAAATATTGTTAAAGGTAGTTATGAAATACTTGGAGATATAGAATTCACTGAAATTTTTTTTTTCTCCTTTGTCTTCTGTGTACTTGTTTCCTTCCCAGCAAACAAATCTTTTAATAATGGTGATCTCTTTGAAGTGTCATTTGTTATGACTTGCACGAGTCTTCCAAAAGTCTCCAGGCAGGACAGGAATACAACTTACATACCATTAAAATGGGAAGAAGTAGCTGGAAAGAGTAGAAGATATCCTGTATAAAAACATTTTACAGGTATCTGAATTTGCAATCAGTTTACCGTCTTGTTTCCTTTTAAAAAATTGTAAAGGGAAAACAGTTTCAACAATAGCAACCATTAAAACAATGTTCCTGTTTAAACTAAATTAAATTTAAAATAGCCTTTTAGTGACTTCCACAGTAAACTGGTAAAGAACAATAGTATTATTCAGGGCATACATGCTTTGGGCAAATACATCTACCACAGTATTTCACCTATTAAATTTGAGCAATTCAATCAACCTGCTTGATTGGATTGATGGCAACATCTGGTCTGCTTAAGACTGAGTAGTTTTGCTCTCAGTTCTGCATGTATCTGCCTTTTGTCTTTCTGGAGGGATTTTGCTGTTTTAATTAGACAGCTCTGGTAAGTTCTCAAGTCCCTGATTAATATATTAATCACCTTGGCACGACTAAGTCCCCTTTTAAAACAGTGTCAGGTAGGGAAGGTTAAGCTTGTACCAAACTGTATAATGTAATTATACATTTCAGTTTCAGCTTTCATGAAGCCAGCAGCTGTACTATAGCCTCAGTACAATTTGTCTAGTCTGAGAAAGGATGTGCAACCCAGATTACACCAGGCAGCCTATGGCCAACATCTGAGAATTAAACTGAGTGCTTGAAGAATTTCTCCTATGCACTGTCCAGATCCCAGAGGAACAAATGGGTCAAAGATGAGATTTCCAAGATATCCAAGGGAAAAACGAAAATCAACGGTAAAAAGATTTTCTCCTGTCTTCATGTTTTCCCCCTCTCTTGTGATAGAAATACCTGAAATTTGCCTTGATCCAAGGGGTTGCCTTGCATCAACAAATGACAAGGAGTGGAGTCAGCTGGTGCCTGTGGTGAAATCTCAAACAGTGGAGAAAATTCCTATGATTTGGCAATTCAAATGTGAGATAGACAATAGATTTCCACCACAACAGACATCTAGGGCAAGTCTGTTGTTTGGAAAGAGTGGCTTGAGATTGGAAGTGGAAAGGTGCAGGTAACCCTAGAAATTCATTCAGAATTAGGACGTTTCCAACTAAAGTTGGACCCAAAATCACACCCGTCATATTACTACACTATTTAACTGCTTTCTGTATAAACTTAGATGAATTAGTCATGATGGTGTTGAGTTCAATTAGCTATAAAACCAGCACTTACTCTTTTTGCTTTGTAGGATACAGCCTGTCCAGTGGTAATATAATGAGATCCAAGCTGTATGTTGAAGTCTTACATATCTTCAGTGGACTGCACTGTGCTAATCATTAATTATAAGCAAAGGGACAAGTAAAGACGAACTGGGTGAAGAGTCCCACCAGCTTGCAGGCAAAAGATATCATAATGAGCACTTTTTATGACAGGATTACTGTTGATTACTGAGTAACACAGGTGGAAATCAAATCTTCTGGTTATTATTGAAGTATATCACAAACCAGGAGCTGGATTTATGAATAGAAAACAATCAATGAGAGGAGACCTACTTCTCATTTCATATTGTATATTTTATGTTTCATATTTCTCATTTCGTATTTCTTTTCTCTTTCTCAATCTCATGTACAGAGATGATTTTGAGAATCCCTAGAGTAACTCCACTGGTTTGTGAAGATGCACAAAGCATGAAACAGCTCAGAATTCTGAGATGACAGAACAGAAAATGCACTTCTGCAAAAGGGAGAGTTCTATTTCCCAATCAGTTGGGTTGAAGATGAGTGGGGTGTAAGCTTTTTCTGTCATTCATTCAGTGGCCTTCTGTGAGTAAACCCTGCGAGGGCAGGTCTCTGCTGCCACGTCAGCTTCTGCCTACCAGTAAATGAAATGTAAAGTTCTGACATCACCTGAATCTCTGTCATACAGCAACTCAATTTGTTACATGATGAGATTAAAACCAGAGCTGGACTAGATGAAGTTCAGTAGCTGAACTTCATTTAGCCCCTGCAAATGTCTGTCATAAGCACGTCTGACACAGCCCAGTAAGAACAAGTTATTCAGATATTCCAGTCATTTCCCTAAGAATTAGTGCTAGGTCAGAGGCTCTTGGAAGCAGCAGGCACCCAAAGACAGGGCATGGCCTGCCATGGCAATCCCAGCAGATGCTGGGGGCTCTGGGATGTACAAGTCCCCTCAGACAGCCAGTGTGTCAGTGCCTGCACGCTGCAGGCTGGCAGCAATTTCTGTAGGTGGCACACATGGAGCTGCAGCTCTAAGCAGGGCTGCAAACGTGTTGAATCCTCCTGCCTTTTGTAGTGCCTGTGCTGTGCCTGTGCTTCATTGTCCAGCACAGGCAATATACTTTGATTTGCGCATAATACAGAAAAAAATGTCAATAACCATTAAGCAAAAATCTTATTCCACAAAAACCCTAGTAGATTCAGCTTTACTTCCATGGTCAGATAATGTATTTATTCAGTCATTGGAGCATATGGTCAAGGGTAACAATATTTTTACTAACATCTAATATACAGA
Organism: Promerops cafer; assembly: GCA_013398275.1. NCBI lineage: Eukaryota > Metazoa > Chordata > Aves > Passeriformes > Nectariniidae > Promerops > Promerops cafer. The sequence continues at coordinate 150,221 of VZSE01010771.1, read as the reverse complement.
GACGTTTTAGAACATTTGGTTTATACTTTTTGCATTTTTATGCATCTGTGCATTCCAAATTCATTTCATTGTCCATAAAATTTTACTGATTTTTCAGTCTCTCCAGGTAGATTTTTAAATGTATTAAATCATGAGAAATATTTGGGTTTTTAATTTATTTATGGTTACTAAGCACTACAAAGACAAGGTAGAACTAAAACCAACTATTTAGGCATATGTTGAAGAAAACCAGTCACCTTGGATACAGAAAAATTTTAGATGTAAAAATTCTTTCAATTCTGTGATGATTAAAATTGATTTTTCATTCTTTCTGAATATTCTGTAACACAGTTTAAGAAATATTTATCCCTTTTTTGTAAAAATATGAAAAGTAAAATTTTGAGGATACCTTGTTTTAGTTTTGTTTAGAAAGAGTTGACAAAAAAATTGACTCAGATGAGAATTTTTATTAAGTTGGCTGTTTTTCCATTAACTATTAATTTAAAATAGGGTATATGATTTCTCTGCAATTTTCATTCATCTGTCAGAAACATTTAGTATAAGTAGCAGAAGGCAAACTATCCAATTGCTGTTAATTCATTTTAGGGCTAAGCAAATATTTGGGTTTTCTATCTGAACAACCACAGAGAATATTTGCATTCCAAGAACTTGCTCACTTTCACCACCTTCATAAATTTGAGTACTTAGATTTTGTAAAACAGAATAATTCCATTTCATGAAATATAGTCAGTAAGTTAACTAAAAGCAGGAGAAAGGGATGTGTTAATTGTTTGACAACAGAAGATCATGTAGCTCACTTGGTGGGGCAGACGGTGGACACGGTACTTCCTGAGGCTGAGTGGTGGATGGAGTTACAGAAGGGTTCCAGAGCCAGGGACTCCTGAGGTGGAGTAGAGAGCCCTTCCAGGGGATTGAAACAGCTCCAGGGAACGCTGAGCCCAGAGCTGAAAAGACCAAGGTTCTCAACACTTTGTTCACCTCTGACTTTCCAGCACTGCTGGGCCCCAGGCCTTGGGAACAGAAATGCCAGCTGATGTGAACACAGACCCACTGTCAGTGAAGGAGGGATTGGTGTCTGAACCATTACAGCAGCCTGAGCCCTACAAACCAATGGGCCCTGGCAGCATCTGCTGGGGGTTTTGAGAGAGCTGTCTGACACCATGGCAAGGCCACTTTCCACCATCTCTGAGAAGTCATGGAGATTGGGCGATGTCCCAGACCACTGGAAGAAAGCGAATGTTGAATCCACCTACAAGAAGGGCTTAAAGGAGGATCCAGGAAATGATAGGCACATCAGTCTTGTTTGGTCCCTGGGAAAGTTATGGAATAAAGCCTCCTGGGAGCCATCAGAAGTCAAATGAAGCATGCGATTGGGAAAAGCCAGTATGGATTCACCAAAGACAAGCCAGGCTTAAAAAGCCTGATAACCTTCTATAACAAACTAGAAGTTTGCTCAGCTGATGAGGGGGCAGCAGTAGACATTGTCTACATAGATTTCTCCAAGGCTTTTGATGTGGTTTCCCAAGGTCTCCTCCTATTTTATGACCTGGACAAGTGGCCTGTGCAGAAGATGGGGAATTGGCTGACAGGGTGCACCCAGAGCGTGGTGGTAAATAGCTTCCTTCAAATTGGCAGTCTGTCACATTTGGGCCCCCAGGGATCAATGCTGAGTCCACCACTGGTTAATATCTGGGACCAGAGGATCCCTGAGGCCCCTTCTAATCTGATAGTCTATGATCCTACCATAGTGACATGGGTAAGTGGTGGAGCTCAAGGACAGCACATTAATATTAACTAGACAGTGCAGCAGAGGATAAGTTAATTAAAGAATAAAGAAGCAAGATTCAATCTTCCCAGCTCAGAGCTGCTGTCAGCCTTTGCAAATTGAGTAGAGTCATGCCTGTGAGGATGTCAGATCTCCAATGAAAAACCCTCTGTTTCTGGAAGTGATGTTAGCATTTTAGTCCTTAGTGTCACTGTATAGGGACCTGGCAGATAAGGTCAGTTCTGCAGAGCAATATAAGCATAAGACACAGTCACCTGAAAATTCACATTACATTCACACCTGCAGGAGGAAGGATTGAATTTTAAGACAGTGAATCAGAAAAACATTTTGATCATCAAAATGGCGTATGTTCTCAGTGTGATGTAGTAGCTAATATAGTCTTTAGATTCATGGACATGTAGGGCTGTCTACCCATTAAGGCATGCTCGAGTTATCATTCAGAGCTGGAAGCATCAAGTCTGTCTCAGGGCAGTGCTTCATGCAAGACTAATCGGTCCTGCTGAGAGGTGACACAGCCCTGAACTGTGCCAGGAAAAACCCACAGGAAAACAAGTCTTGAGAAAAAATCGCAACTCGCTGCTCTTGTACACAGCATTAGAGAAATCTGATGAAATACCATACAAGTTCTGTGACTTCTGCTCAGCTTAGTGAAGATTAAGATGAATGATTCAGTCATGGTGCACCAGCACAAACTCCCAGCCAGCATCACTCACTGCTGCTGGGCAGCTGTCAGACCCAATAAGATTGCTGTGCTGTTTTCACTGTAGCTGACACACTCATGAGAAGCAAATATAAACCAAGGGTGGTAACTGGCTCCACATAATTTTTTTAAGTGTCTACAGTGCAGGTGTTTACAGACCAGTCAGATTTATCAGCCCTCGGCACAGCTAATCAACATCTGGTCAGTGAAGTCAATGAGTAAGAACTCAGTTGCCTGAATAGGGACAGTGGATGCCATTTGAGATGCCCTGCAGGATGTCACACATCTGTACAGGGTTGGGCTATATGATCCCATCCCAGAGGGAAACCAGTGTTCTGCTGCAGCAGGAGGATGCACAGGTTAGCCCACAGCATCTAACTGGCACTGATGATGATGGCAATGATGATTTGGCAGCTGAATATAGCTACTAATTTTTCTTTTCTGAGAATAGGCATCTATATTGGGAGTCCAAAAACCTCTCTGAATTCAGTGTTTATTAAATTTCAATTGTCTATAATTGCCTAAACTTATCACACACATAGGCGTTCTACAACTCCGTAACACATAAATTTGGTGTCTAAATCTGGAGGCTCATTTAAGACAATCAAGAAGACACAGAATTTTGTACTAGATGTTCCAGCCTATGCATAGCTGAGGCACAGTGCTACTACTGTTTTCCAAAATCTTACCTCACTTTCAGAAATTAATTTTTGGAACACATACATAATTTTTCTCAGACTTTCCCAAATACTGATTTTCAAGGGATGATCCCAGGGATGAAAAATTTGTAAAATAAAGAATTTGCAGGTGTGTGAATGCAGGGTACAAACATGGCAAGCTTTGCTGCAGTCTACCTTTGAAACTCCTGATTTTGTGGACATTTGCACTTTGACTCACATCTGCAAAACTAATCTGTCTAATCCAAGTTCCAGAGGCAAATGACCTGAGACATGTCAAATGAAATTTATCAATCACAATCACTAAGGCCAAATCTGTTTCATGCAGTGGAGCAGAGTGCAGATTTAAGGTAGCACAGGCCCAAGTTAGTAACCAGAGGAGTGTGTAAAGCCAGCGTGGATCTGGAATTAATTGTTCATTTATGTGTAGCCACTGGCAGGGTTTATCTAAGGCAAAGCCAAGGAGCAGTTCTGAGCAAGGCTTGCTGTACAGATTAAAGCCTCCTCTGCACTGTCCAACACTTCTGAATCCAGAGCTGACGTCCCTGTCCCTCTTTGGAGTGAGCCAGAAGCAGAACTGAGGAAACCCAGGCTGAAACCTCCTCATCCCTTTCCCGTGGAGAGCTACAACCTTCCATTAAAATATGAGACAGATAACAGGAAAATCTGATCACCTGTATACAGAAAGATGAAAATGTCCCTGTCATAAAATAGTCACGGTAACAGGAAATGGATTATCAGGTATTTTGAGTTCCCTCTGGCAATGTGCTGATAAAAAAAAAGGTAAAGAATTCCAATTTATCTCAAATAACTGGACTCTTCCCCCTATGTATTTGCGTTTGCTTTATCAGATAAGGAAGAAAAATATAATTTTAAATTTATAAAATGCTGAGCTTGTTATTAAAAGTAACGGGTACAAGATCTTTTCAGGGGTTCTTTTTTTCAGTTCAGTTTAATGGGTTTTTTGCATCTGTTGGAAGTTAGGAAAAGGATATACACTTATTTTATTCAATAAGAACTGTAAAATAAAGTGCAATTTAACTGTCCTATTTACAGATACTACAAACAGGCAAACTTGAACAGGAAAAAAAATAAAAAACAGAAGAAACACTTAGAGGAATCCAAATTACATCTTCTATCAAAAATTGACATTTGGTGTCAGGTGAAAAGACACAGTAACCAATCCAAGCTATCAAATATTAATACTGTCAATGTGGAAAACACTTATATTCGTAGTCCTCTTGGACTAATGAGAGGTAATTTTACATGTTTCTCCTATTTAATTCGCTTTTACTCTTGCTCTTGTCACCTAGAACATCACAGGCAACCTAAACAATTTGGTTAAAGGAGATATTGTCCTTTCATTTTTCACAGGGAAAAAACTCATCTGCAGCAGATGGCTCAAGCAAGTCTTGATAGGTTACAAGGCTGCACCAGGCATTACATGGGTACCTGGTGAGCTTGGAGAAATCTGCCATCAGCTGGATCTGTTTTAGGCTAATAGCCAGGAGATCTCTTGGCCCGGGCACCACGCAGAGATAACACAGAAGCTTCACACAGCAAGCCCTCAGAAATGGCACACAGGAGCTTACATGCCCTGGCTTTTGTAGGGGAATGTGGAGGGAGGAGATAACTTTTACATTTATACACTGAGAAACAGTGATAAAAATTGTAATCAGATCATTATCACATTGCCAGAATATCCAATTCAATTATAAATCTTGGATGTATATTAAATACATCTGTGTAGCCTTGGGCCCATATTCTTTTCCCTGCACTAAAATTTCTTTTGGCTACAATACAAGTTTCAGTCAAGCAGTAAATTTCAGGGCCAAAAGAACATCGTGGCTACAAAATGAAACTGTGCCTGAGTGAATTTTGGCTTGACAGAGCAGAGGAGGAGGAGGAGGAGCATTGGGGCACTAGGCATGTCTCCAGCACAGACTCCAGCCTCACACAGCAAAAAGTTCCTGGCTTCCTTCTGCCTCATGACTGTCCCTGGTACTGAGTGGCAACAGGGTGCTGAGGAACATGGTAGGAGCTCGTCCTTCTTGGCGTCAGGCAAGCCTCACACAAGCTCTTGCCTATGAAGCTCCCCCTCTGAAACTACATTTAGCTTCGCTGACACAGTTTGTGATAACTCTGGCCTCAAGCTTCACATAACTCTTTACACCCTGCTGATCCGACAACCTGCTCTTAAACCCATGATTAGACTTTGAAGGCAGTAAAGCTGTACTCCAGATAAGGAAAGTTGTGCTTTGTCTTCTGCTGAAGGCATTTTCACCTAAGTTTCCTTGGTCAATTATCACACTTTAGCTGCCACACTGCTTGGCCAGGTCTCCAGTGGGCAGCAGTTAGAGACACAGAAGCCTTAACCTCTTTTGGGTTCATTTCAAAGGTCTCAGCACTGTGTTGGAGCTGCCAAAGTTGCCAGACAGTTTTGTAGTATAAACTAAGGTTACATGTTAAGAACTAGAGAGACTGGCATGATATGAGTAATTGTTTCAGTGAGCGAGTCCTGTTGGACTAACACCGGATACCTTTGTAGGGCAGGAATCAACCTTCAGTGGCATCAGTGTCTGAAAAGAACAGCAGGTGCAATGAAAACCCTATTAACTGATGCATTTTAACAAGCTTGCTAAGGTGTGTCTGCACAACTTGTAGCAGTGAGTGCAGAAGCCTCATATGTAAACAGAGGCACATACACAAATCAAAGATCTGTTATTAGTTGCTGAAACAGAGCTTGCTTTGAAACCTCTTTCTTTCAGTTGTTGCAAGTACATTTATTAACTCAATAGGGGTTGTGAGTATCCTTTCCCCCAGCAGAGAGGCGGCTGAAAAAGCCTCTATTTCTGCAATGGAATGGGCTTTTCTGACCAGTCTCATTAGCAAGAGAGAGCAATTTATTTGCAAGCAGAGAATCCATGATAATGTCGTTCTTCATAGCAGCCATAGAGGTCCACTATATTTCCTCCAGGGTCCTCCGTATTTTAACATTGAAATATATTACAGGATCAAACCCTTAGTTTATCTACCACTGCTTTCTGAGCTGAGCATTTTGTTTTGAAAGAAGCTGCCCTGATCCATGCTTTTGGACATTTTCCCCTGTTCATTGTCATTTGGGCCTTGTGCTAACTCCCACATGGATCTATTCCAAGCAGCTCAGCCACCATAATTGTGCAGATATGGAAAAAATAGTTTATTTTTTCTTTATATCTCACTAACAGAAGTATTTATCATTCCAAGGACTGTTTTTGTGAGAGGAAATCTTCTTCAGCAGTGCATGAATTCCCTAATGATTATTAACTATATCACAGCAATTTTCTAATTTATGGATGCAAATTTTAAGGTGACTTATAAAGAGAAAAAGAACAAGTAGATTCTTCTTTGCACTTATGTGTGGAATAAAGACTAGAATGTTTCTGCTAAAAATTCCTTCCTCTATTCTGAGTATTAAGTATACTTTCCCGTTTTGTAGGAATCTTCCGGGATCAATCAAAAGTACTGGATATATAAGAAAACTTTAATTCAGATATCAGTGTCTAAGGTGGGAGAGGTGTTTAGTCAGACTTTTGTGTCATTAAAAATTACATAAATCAAAGTTTAGCAGCAATCTTGATAGAAATTGGCTTTTAGAATTAATTTCTCATGCTTCTTCCATCACATAACATGAAACAAAGCAAGAGTCTGTGTTCCTGAAAGCACCTCTCTGTCTGTGTCTTGACAATGTATCTGTCAGTTCCTGAGAATTTTTGAACCAATTGATCAATTTCAAACAAATGCGACTTTGGTGCCAGTGGCCCAAAAGTACTTCATTCACATAAACTTCATGGGAAATGGTGGCTCTACAGGGGAGAAAAATCCAAATCAGCACCCTTCTGGTGGAAAATCTGGATTATTTAGTAGTGTTGTGGACCTCCATGGCAGCCCATTGGTCAAGACATCTGTAGGTTCAAGTGTGAAGTGGTAAACAGAGATCAGTGGCAAACACTGAGGGTGCTTTATGGGGCCTGTTGGAAAACAGGGGTGTTGTAAGGATTGTAGGGAACATGGAGCCCACCAAATGTTGCAGAAGGGATCCCTTTTTCCTTGGCAAATTATCCTCAAAAGAAAGGATTTGGGACAGATACTTCCTGGTATAAAATACCATTAGTTTAATTATAGTTGTTGATTCTCTGGCCACAGCTGCAGTGCTTATGAAAAGAAAGACTTAGGTAATGAAGGAGATTCTAACCACAGAGAATGGCTTATCTTGTTTGTCCCTCCTACTTCTGTCAGAAGGCCAAAGCAAAGTTGAATATTTAGACCACACTGGATATTGCCAGAGTTCTGGTCAAATATTAATTAATGACTTCTCACAGTACCCCTGTGAATGTTGCATACATTCCAATAAACCATGGTAATGATAATGGTGTGGGGGAGGCTGAAACACTGAGATTGCTTTTCTTGCTCCAGAACACGCCGTGAGTCAGAAGGACAGGAATTCAGAGTAGCTATGCACAGTCCCTAGGAGAGAACTTCAGCACTGCTGGGGACACAGACACTGAGAGTCCCCCAGCCCTTATCCCAGGGTGAAGAAATGAGGCAGAGCATGATGTCAGTCATCAGTTACACTGGCAGAGGTCTTGGCTATTTATTGTCCATTTACTCTGCAGTTCCCTTTCTGCAGGCCGACATAAGAGGAGCTGTTCAAGTCACACTCACACTAAACCCACTAGGTTGCTGAGTATGTGATTTGCTGGAGATTGTTCAGCAATCTTTAATGAGAGCATCTCTAACAGCTTTTACTTCATCAATCAAAACAGCAGCATCTGCATTCTTCCTTCCCTATCAATTTTGCCATATTTTTGTTTCTTCATTCTGGGCTCTTCATCAGCTGCATCTCCTGCCAGCCTCCCCCTCATCATCCATCAGTTGCCACTGCAGAAAAAGAGGCTGATTTCCATACTGTGACAGCATCTCAAGAAACAAAACACAAATGGTTAACTCTAAATTATTTGGGCAACAGCCATGACGTCCCCAGCACTGCTGTTCTGCTCCTAAATTTTCTTTGTGTCACAGAATTGCCAATGCAAACCACACACTGCAAGGACCACAGCAGCTAACAGAGCTGGCAACTGGCCAGCATGTGCCATGCTGGGGGAGGGCTGGGGGAAAAGATCCTGTACAGGTGGGGTAGACCCACGCATATGGAACCGCTAAATGAGACAGCTGTAAAAATAGATCAAAAGCATCAAACCTTCAATATAAGAAAATCTTTTTCAAAGATGTTGTAGGAACCAGAAGGGTGGAGGTATTTTTGGGGTTTTTTTTTTGGTTTTTTTTTTTTTTTTTTTTTTTTTTTTTTTTTTTTTTTTTTTGTTGGCTTGTTCTCTTGTGTGCTTAGCTCAGGCTAAGGGAAAAAAAGATGAATTCTATGATCTGGCAATAAAACTGCATAGCAATACTTTGTTTCTCGGTAATAACTTTCAGGGAGTTTCTCATTAAAACTGCAGTGCTGCATTGCACACATGCACAGCTTAATGGCATAGCCAACAACAGAACACTTCACTGCAACTCCCTTAGACCCAGCTTCAGTGTGGTGTGTAAATCATGCTTTATTTTTATTAACATCCTGATTCCAGAAGGCAAAAGTTATACGTTTAAGCCCATCCCTGTGAGCACTGCTGATGTGAACAATGACTTTCCAGTATCAGGCAACTATAACTCACTATAGGAACTATCTGGATAGAATTTAAATGGCAAGAATAGGTTCCAAAGGGGCTGGACACATACACTAGCAAGGGCAGGCCTGGCATTTCCTGAGAGACAGCTCTGGGAAATGTGTCTTCTGGTAGAGAAAGCTGAAAATATTTACTGATTCTCTCGGACACAGTCCCAGACTACTTTCAATATTTGTCCTGGCAAACAGGAACAGAAGGAAGGTGAATAGTGGCAACAGGGAAATGGGATGCAGAAGGAAACAGAAAGTAGAGCAAGAAGTAGAATAAGTGTAATACTAATTAAAAATAGGGAGGAAAATATAAATCTTGGTTACTGGGATCAGTAGCAGCCTTGTGAAGAAAGGTAGATTAATGTAAGTGTGACTCTCACTCAGCTGTCCCTTGGTTCAAACTACACTTATATACTCTATAACAGCTGCTTTACAGAAATTATCCCTTTCAGGCAGGGATAAGTAAGGCACTTTCTATGCAAGCTGCAGATAAAGGACGATACTGAGGCATTATCTTTCATATTGATTTGAGAAATTTATTTTCAGTATCGAATGATACTGAGAGCGGAAAAATACAGTCTTAGGTAAATATCTGGATGTCAAGATTTTTTCAGGTTTTTTTAGCCTGGTTTTAAGACGTTGGGTGAATGTAGCCATGTCATTTAGTTGCAGAATCTTCTTCAGAAACCAAAAGTAGTATTTAATTACAAATTCCAAACTCAAATAGCCCTTAGTTACGTACGCTTCATCCTGGACTATTCCAAGGTCACTCAGATAGCCAGCACAGAGACTGAAAGGGTCTGATCAGACTTTTCTCAGTATTTCACTATGTCTGAAATGAAAACTGCCTTGAAGTCACATCCTACATTTCTTTCTGCTCCCTGAATGTGTCTCTCATGTTGTGAGACATTACAGAAAATGATGACCGAGAAAATGAGTTTCTACTTTAAATGATGCCTACCCACTTAAATCAGCATGATGCTATTAGAACATCACATGACAGACTCACATTGAGTTAACCTTTTACTATTGCATATTCACTGCTTAATCAGATGAAGAAATGCCTTGCTAGCTCTTGAAAATATTTTACCATGAACATTGGCTAATTATCATATATTTACATATACTCAGGAAGCTTCCGGCACACTGCGCAAGTATTTATCTGTTAGTATGGTAACTGTCTTTTTCTTTCATAATTAAAAGGTCTTACAATTTTCCAATTTACTAAAAATCATCTAGCTGGTACACACTAAAATATCCTCTACTCTGTACAATAAGCCACAGGTTTCAAGTGATAACAAAGGAATCTTGATGAAATAGGTGATATATTGGCTGATATTTGTGTGACAGATTTCTGGATGAGAGCAGTCTGTATTTGCAATGCACTCAGGGACAATGCAATCAAGTTTTACTACCTCTTTTGCCTTCTTTGAGGCTTGAACTAGAACTAGTACAAGGCAGTTACTGACTGATGCAGGTGGTTTGTCCCTTGAAAGCAGACTGCTGCCATTATGGACCATGAAAGCAAGCTCCTAAGATGTGGGGCACTCATTCCTTTTCTGAAAGGTTCTCTTCTTTATATGGCATGACATTCATAAATTGTCTCACTCAGAAGAGGCATCTTAATCCCATAGAGTAAAAATATCTCTTGGCCATATCAGCAATAATTAGCAGCACAAGGTAGGAACTAATCTACCTTACAAGAAAACCCTCTGAGAGAACAGAGATGATTTTTTTAAAAGTTGTCAAAAATGTGCTTATGAATGGGTGCTGCTGCTGACAGTGCAATTCTTCTAATTAGTTTATCACCAAATTCACCACTGCCTCAGATGAAACACAGCCCTAATATCACTCACTATAGATTACTACCCTAGATCACTACCTAGCTGTAGTACCTAGGTTTGTATTCTGAACAGGCATACTACTTTAATACACCATTAATAATATTAACAAGAAAGATCACAGATGTACACAAAGGAAAGCAAAACCACAGAATTTTTCACCAGCTGCTCGTTTTTTATGTAAAAAAATTTAAAAAAACCCTGCTCTTGTTCCCAGCCCTGACTACATCAATGTACATGTTTCCAAAGGCTGATAAGGATATATTTTGGGTCAAACTTGTACATTTATGTGTAAATTTAAGAGGCACATTAGGAATATTTTGTGTCACGCCAGTACATTTATGTGTAAATCAAGGAGCAAAGGCCATAATTGAACTCTCTAGTTTTTCAATAGGAAGATATATTTTCCCATAAAGAATATAGATAATTTAGTCAAAGTCATGTTTGCATTACATCAACAGAACATCAGAAATAATTGCCTTTTTGTACAGCAGAGCACAGAGGTCTCAAAGTCTGGTATTGTAATGAAGGTTTAGAGCACAATGACAGTTATAAAGTTGTAAAGCTCTGTTATAGACTTGCACATGGCTAAGAGAGAAAAGACCACTAAAATGTGTAGGCCTCCATAAAACAAAAACCTTAATTTTCCTGATTAACTTCTGCTTACAGCAGAAACTAGGGGAGTAGCCAGCAACTTTTAAATTCCTCTAGTGATGGAAAAGTTATCTACTACAGCTCTTGTTAAACTATACTAATGATTAATGGCCTTTGCTGTTAATAGAATGTGCTCTACTTATTGACTAGGCTTCTCTAGGTTTAATTTCAAGCATTTGTAGCTTCTTGCACATGTCTCTGTGGAACAGAGGTGCATCTGGCTTTATCAGATTTTTGTTCCTCATGTAGGTATTTAAAAAGGCAATTGGATCAGTGCTTGTAACTTCCTTTTTGATAAACTCCTATGTACACAACCAAGATTTCATTAGTCCCTTGGCCAAATAATTGTATTGGAGCCAAGGTTCAGCTGATTATCACAATTGTCTCAGTATGCTTATTTTAAAGCCATTTCTAATGTGGATAGATCTCCCTATGCTGTAATCAGGTTCTGTATTCTTCCTCCCTAAATGTGTAATTTTACAGTCAATTTTATTGAAGGTCAAATTAATTGCTTGCAGCCTGATTTATCAAGTAATTATTGTCATGCTTTTCTTTCTGTAACTTATCCTCACCATTACTTATAATTTTCTTTACTTGTGTCTTCTGTGAACTTTGTCAGCAGCAATTTTCAGTTTTCTTCCGGATCAGCAGTACAGTGTGGAATACACAGAGTCAAGGACCAACCTCTAAAAATCCCTGATAAAATCCAACTTACAGTGGCATGCTGAGACATAGCAGTTGCCTTGCTCTTAGAGTAGTCTAGGTAGATTGCAGATTCTTTGTGCAAATTGTCACAAATCTCGGTGTAAATACATCACAGAATTCTAAGTTTGCAAACTTGTGTTAGCGCTAACTTAAAAAGAAGCGGCAAATGAAATTTTAAAATAAATTGTACCTCATCCACTTTTTAGTAGTTTATTAATTGTTCTTTAACAGTTATGATATTATTTGTTTAAAAATTATAGTTGAGGTCATGCCTCTAACCCCATTTACATTGCTGAAGCATTTGTCTATTTTCAGTGGTCCAGACCCTTCATGCTCCAAGACTTGAGACTCAGGGTGGAGGAGCCAGAGAGTCCTTAACCATCTCTCTTAAAGTTACTGAATGCAAATCTTCTAAAGACAGTAACTAGATAATCAATTTCTGCAGCTAATGCTTAGCATCATCCTGACTGCCTGTCGAACAGACAGGTTGTCAAGTACTCTGAATGTCTCCTGGTGTCTCAGATCTGAACTATTTATGGCACATGCTTTGTATTACAAATCACAATCACCGTCCCCGGGCTGGTCATTACAGTAATCAGTGCAAAATTATACCCAGGAGAAAATCCCCTGCTAATCTCTCCTTTGTTAATCTAGTCACATTTTCTCTCTTTTCCCAATCCTGTTCACCTGTTGAAGAACAGTGGCTGTAATGTGCTAAACCTGTGTCTGTTTCCATTCCCAACTTGACTGGAAGGAGTTGAAAAATATGGTTCTTTCAGTCTTTAAGGGTAAACCTACTTATTTTTTGTCTCTTTGTTTACACCAAGGGAATGGTGTTCACTGTTGGGCAATGACATTTCCAAAGCCTTATTAAAAAAACCTGAAGTATCCACTACTACTGTCCTTCAGCTTTATAATCAGAAGTATGCCTGTCTGTCTAGTGGTATTTTTACTGTAGGAAAGGTTCACATCATTGTTTTGACATCCCTCAGCAACTGTCACTTACACTTTTATTTGTGTCACTTATGCTTTTATTTGGGTGGTCATACATGTGCACTGCATGATGGATGACCTGAATTTCTTTTGTTGGTTTTGTAACCCGGAACTCTTAACAGAAGTAACTTGTAAAACAGTCCATCTGGTCTAAATATGGCACAAATCAGCATGAAAAAAAGGAATTCTTTCATTAAGGTTTCTCTACACAGAGTTACAATAAACTCTTAAAGTGTACATTAATTAATTTTTTCTCTTTTTTAAAATTTATTTTTGAAAACTTAATTAACTTGTTAAAAATATTTGACATTGAAAAAAAAATTGTTAACACTACCTCATTATTGTAAACACATAAGTGCAAAAAATTAAATTTCAAGAAAAGAATTTTTTTTACTGAAATACCATTTTAATTAATCTTCACATGAACACAGAGACTTTTTCCCTCTTGAAAGTACTTGCTTATCCATGTTATACTGAGTTCTTCTTATTTTACTAAAAATAATAGAAAAATTCCAGATGAGATGAATAACTCATCTTAGGTCTTAACTAAGTCATTGAAAGACATCTGCCTGATCTCATGGCAGTAGCCATTTTTAGGTTTCTGTGTAGAGGAACAAATTCCTCCAGTTTGCAATGTGTTCAAAAAATCCATGCTGCTCATGGCTGATGAACACTTCTGAGGGCACAAGACTTCTGATATGCTTGACAACTCCTTCTATTTTATGAGTCAAACGACTTTGTTAAAGTGATTTTGAAACCCTGTGTGACGAGCCTCTTGTTTCTTTAACCATTCACTAACAACGATGCACTGTCTGTGTCACAGCCCAAGATGCACAGAAGCCTTGTGGTTTATATTCCATATCAAGCCATAGCTCATGAGGCATCTATATCTTCCTCAGTATAGCAGGAAAACACCTGTCTGAAGAACACTGTTACAGTAATAAATGAATTTTTCGGTCTGCTTGAAGCAGAGGCAGAGGATGTCAGAGATCTTGTCACATCTTGTCACTTAAAGCATGTTAGGGTGGTGTTGACAGAGGTAGCTAACACAGGGTCAGTCAGATGGGTCAGATGGCAGTATGGTATGAATAATAATCAGTGTGATGGCAAAATGGAAAACATATCAAATTACATTCCTCACAGTTCTGGTTTGGGTAGAATAATACTCCATATTTTCGTTAATTACTTGGATGATGGAACACAGAGTGAGTTTATTAGATTTTTAAACATTAGACAGTTTAGAGGGACTGAAAGTATGTTTTGAGACAGTCCAAATGACTTTTAACAATAGAAGAAATATTTTGGAAAACAAGGATGCAGTTTAATAACCAAGTTTTATACTTTGAGAAGAATAACAACAGCAGGAACACAGGATGTGAAATTATTAATCAAGTTCTGCAGTCTCAGGTTGAGACAGTAGTGACTCTCAAACTGGAGAGAAATCTAATAGCTTTGAGGCTGCAAAAGAAGTCCAACGTTGTACTTGAATCCAAAACAGCACTGTCACATGAAGTGATTTTCTTCCTTTGCCTATCTGGAGTCCTGAATTTCATTTTGAGCATACAGTTCAACCATAGCCTTCTTGGATAAAGGCTGGAGGAAAACAAGGTGAATATTTATAGCTCTTGGATATATAACTCACTGACAAGCAGCAGAATCACAGAAACATTTGGGTTGGAAAACAACTCTAAGATTATGGAATACAACCCAGCACTGCCAGGCCCACCACTAAGCTGTGTCCCTAAGTGCCACATCTACACACCTTTTAAATTCCTCCAGGGACAGTGACTTCATTCCCTGGACAGTTTGTTCCAGTGCTTAACAATGCTTTCAGGGAAGACATTTTCCTAATTTCCAATCTAAACTTCCCCTGGTGCAACTTGAGGCCATTTCCTCTTGTCCCACTACTTTTTACTTGTGAGAGAAGACCAACCCCCACCTATTTACACCCTCCTTTCAGGTAGTTGTAGACAGCAATAAGGTGTCCCCTGAGCTGCCTTTACTCCAGGCTGAACACCCCCACTTCCCTTAGCTGCTCCTCATAAGACTCCTCATAAACCGTGGCTGAAACTGCCACACTTGATTTTTTTCTCAAGCTCCTGCTGAGAACCACATTCAGTTTTATAGGGGAGGCCATGAACATACCATCCAAATAGAAGGATGATGTAGGTGCTGGAACTACCCTGAGTATTCATGCACACAGACTATGCACACCTGCAGCATGTGTTAACCCTGCCTGAGGTGTAGTACAGTCATTTTGATTAGCAGATTTCCTTTCTGTGCTGCAGATTCTGGTTCAAAACTAGGAACCTTGTAGGTGGAAAGTTCAATCATATAGGTGAAGTTTGAATCATAGAATGGTTTGTGTTGGAAGGAATCTTGCAGATCATCTAATTCCAATGCCCTGCCATAGACAGGGACATTTTCCACTATTTCAGGCTGCTCCAAGCCTCATCCAACCTGGCCTTGAACACTTCCAGAGAATGGGCCATTCACAGCTTCTGTGGGCAACCTGTTCCAGGGTCTCACTACCCTCTCAGTAAATAATTTCATCCTGGTATCCAATCTAAACCTACTTTCTTTCAGCCACTGCTCCTTGTCCTATCACTGCAAGCCTGCATACACACATTTATCAAGAGGCATTGTCTATTAGGGAGTGCTAAAGGCTGCTCAATGCAAACAGTTCATCTTTCTTATTTTCAAAGTTCTTTGTACCAGTGCAGGTATAGATGTAAGAGGGCTCTAAGGATATGGTTTTCTTTGGTGGGTGACCAGTTTAAATACACTATGATCTTCTTTATGAATCCACCTGGTTTTCTCCAGAAAGTTTATAAAAAATATTTAAAAACACATAGCACGTGCATATTCCATTTTTCATGGATTCAGCACTTTGGATTTTTCTTATTTTTCCTTTTATAATAAAAATTATCTTCACTGTTTTTAATGCACTTTGAAACCAGCATTGCTCTGATTTTTTTGACTCAAGTAAAATCAACATACTATTATTTGAATTCTTGGCTTTTTTTTTTGTTAATGATAAGGGTGTTCCTTTTCAAATCAACACATTTCTGACCAGATTAGAACAAAGGAAATGCTGGCTCCAATGACATTTTAATGTATCATAGAATAAATATAGTGCTTGAAAAGAGAATTTTTTCCTTGTATAGTAATTAGTCTTGTGATTGAAGCAAGATTATTTTATTTTTATGCTCCATTACAAGATAATTTAAAATGTTACATTTATTTAATGAGTAAAGCAATACAAGTGTTTTGGCAGGACAATATTTTTACTGTACCAAAACTATTTTTTTATTTCAAGCAGAAAGTCCCAGCACCAGAAATATTTTGTTCTTGCTCACAATATAGTAAATATTTAATCATTCATTGTCACTGCTATGCACAACTTTTCCTTTAGCTCTTTTTTTACAGTGTGACATGACTAACTACTCTTGCCATTATGTTCTCATTTACTAATGTCATCATGAAGCAGTGGCTTGTTGTCTTCATAATGAGATCAGTGCCTGGAAAAAACAAAGCAGAGTAATCATGCATCATATTTACCATAACTGACATGTTATATAAGGGGAGACCTTGTTGCAGCCTTCCAGCACTTGAAGGGGCCTATAAGAAAGATGAGGACAGAATGTTTTAGCAGTCTGTTGCTATAGGATGGAGATAATGGCTCCAAACATAAAGAGGGTTGAGTCAGACTAGATATAAGGAAGGAGTTTTTTGCGATGAGTGTGGTGATGCACTGGAACAGCTTTCCCACAGGGCTGATTAATGCCCCATCCCTGGAAATATGCACGGTCAGGTTGGATTGGGGCCTGATCTAGTGGAAGCTGTCCCTGCTCATTGCAGGTGTGTGGGACAGGATGACCTTTAAAGATCCCTTCCAAACCAACTCTTTTATGGTTCTTTGCCATGCTTAGAAAAGAATAAACCGTAATGGATCAGAAGCACTCAATAACAATCAAGAGAACCACAGAAGCAAAGAAGAAGAAGGTAACAGTCTCATAACACAAGACAGAGGTTTTGCAACAGGTTGGTAAGTGCTGGCCCAGTACACCTCTGTAGAGGATGTAAATTAGGGTAGCTGAGCTGAGATGAATAGAGTTTATCCAGATGTACAATTTAGCTCATAGAAAATGAGCAGTGAGGGGAAGGAAATGTGAAACAGAGCAAAAGGTTGACAGAACCACTGGGCCCTGATGATGCCCTATCAATACAATGGCAGAGATGTAGGGGCTCTCACTGCTCTCTTCCATGGAACCTCAACAAGGTGGTGAATGGGGCTGGTTAAAGAAACGTAGCAAGCAAAGCAAAGATTAATTACCAACATTATATGACCTGTAAAATGAACAAAAAGGAATTAGGACTTTTATCAGTCCTTAGTTTGAATTCTTCAGAAATTCCTACCCCTTTGTACCTGGCAGCATTGGGTTGTATGTGCAGCTGGCATGTTATATACACAATCTGCCATCTTCTGCTTCCTCCTAGGACATGCCATTTGCTCAGTGCATGGCTGCTAGTATTTACACTGCTTTCAAAAGTTACTTACACAGTTATCTTGTTCTTTGAGAACTTTACTAACGTCAGCAATTTTTGAGGGGGTAAATATTGTTTTAAATTTTATACTGCCTGATCTAGCATGTGAGGGGTAAAAAAATTATTTGAAATGTCAATTCCAAAAATTCCATATCCAAATAGCTGCTAGGGTTTCTTCATGCTGATTGCATAGAGTTTTCTCTGCTTGAATCTTCTCCAAAAATACTGTAAAGCATTCTTTTCTGAATATGCCAGTATAGTTTGTATTAGTTCATAAAAAGTGTTAGTTTCACTTGAATCAAAAAACAACTCATGTTCCCTTATGCCTTAACATTTTCTCAATCTAGAGAAAAGGAGATCAGCAATGCAAAGGTCTACATCTGTTTTAGCTTGGGTAATCGAGTGGCCTGTACAGAAGAAAAGAGAATTCATTATTTTGTTTGTGACGTAACAATGAAGCGACACAAGAGGACGTTGCTGAAACTTCCATGCAATGCATCAGCTGCCCAGCATGTTTTTCATGAGAAAGAACTGGAACTGGAGAACATATTTGTCATTCAGACTTAGCAGGAAATAGTCAAAATATTCAGTTTTTCTATAAAGATGTCATGATACTGTCATGGAGTTAAATATTACAAAACAAGCTCAAAAATGAAGGTTCAAAGTGAATTCTTGAGTTCACTCTCTGTGGGTTGTTTTTTTTATGAGCAGGAATGTGCTCAAAAGAAAAAGTTTCACCAATGTAGATTTTTTTCCTCTCCTCACAGTGTCCCTATTCAAACCCTGTTCTGTGCTCCACATGACACTGAGTACATGAGGAAATAATCTACACAGCAGCTGCATTAGCAGTGCAGGTGCATAAACTTTATTCTCCATTTCCTTCAAGTAATACCTTCTCCTAGTCCTAATATCAGTTCTGGTTTATTGTGAGCTGAAGAAATCTCTTCCTGGCTGAAAATCTGTATGATGAAAGCACAACAGTACCAACATTTTATATATACCCAGCTGCTCAGTGGGATTTCTGAGATGAAACAGAAGAGCACACCTCACCCCCAGGTCTGACAGTACAGGGAAAACAGTTCCTCTCTTTTCTAGTAGGTAATGGCAACTGTCATCATAACAGCAACATGGGAGAGGGATGGAGCTCACAATCCCACTCTAAAATTATATATAGCTTATGAAAAGGATCAAACAACCTCCACATGCACTGTATGAGGAAACAATGAGCTTTTACCTCACCTTTCTATATGGTGCAAGCAGCCAGTTAATCATTCTTTGCAGGTATAGAAGGAGGGGAAAAAAAATTGTTATTGCAACAGTTTGGGGTTTTTTCTTGTCTGAAGAATGCCTCCAAATCTCTGATGTTCCAGGCAGCTGGGAATTTCACAAGCTTTTCTGACATATAAATTTTTATTGTGCACAAATATTTGCACAGTGTTGTGCATACCTTGATGATGTGTGAATTAATTACTGGTACCATTAAATAAAAATTACAGTATTGTTAATAACAGCAGCAGTAACAATACTTAAAAGTAAGAATCTTGGTTTCCTGTGCAGGAAAGAAACAGCATCAGGAGGATATCTGTTTGTACAAAATGTAGTGATAGAAATGAACATGAATTCAAAGCTCAGCAGAGAAATAAACCATAGGGGCAGACTGTGTGAGATGCCTGGCCAGCTGGACAACATCTACATTCCAAGCAGCATTCCCGTGATTTACTCTGAACACATGGTGAGGTCATGACTATCAAATAACTCCAGAGCAGATTCACGTCTTTATGCCTGAAGAGAAAACTGAAGGACAAAAGGACTAAAAACTGATCATTTAAAGACGTGTTTTAATATTTCACAGAAGTACATAACTACTTCCATCCACAAGGATTTTCAAAATCTTTCTATAGAGAAATCATTTTCTCCTTCACTGATTTCACAAAGATATTTGGTATGGTGGGATGAAACCGAAGATGAATTTCCCATAACATCTAGATGAATTTTCATGTAAGCTTTATTGCAATAAAAATATTTGTCAAAGCTGAAGGCAGAACACTGGAGTGCTTTGTCATTATAAAAGACATAAAACAAGGACATATATTATGGTGCTTGATTTTTATCTATTTTTTTATTTATTTTCTCGCATTTTTTAACAGATATTGGAGAAACTCCAGCAAGTTAAATAAGGAATGTTAGCACATTCCAACATTTATAAACTCATACTTATCAATTAATATGCAGATTGTACACTCCTGACTGAATAGTGGATTCATCTCCACAGCTGCTTGTTATCAACTTAATCCTGAATCTCAAATCCCATTCAGTCTTCTGTGCTTTTTGCATGTTCTACTAAGGGTCCTCTTTTTTTCCCTCAAATATGCTTAAATTACTGACTCCTTCAGTGTCCTTCATATCTGACTACATGTACAAGACATGTTGTGTTCCTTCTTTTAATTGATTCAGTACTGGGATTCATAGCAAAATGAAGTTGGTGCCTATACCATTTCCCCCAGAATTCTGATTATGAGGTGACTTTTCTACTTTTCCAGATCCATTTGCTATATATGTTGTGTCTGATGTCCTTCAAACAATCTGCTTATATGAAATAACATAAATCATTGTCTCATTGTCCATGCAAGATATTATTTTGTTTCATATTCAGACTCCTCCTGTTACTTCAGAACCATCAGGGTTTTCTGTAATTTCTTTTGGCTGCTGTTCTTATCTGAGATATACTAACGTGAGCTCTCCCTTCAATGTATCTTATTTTTTTTGTTTATATATAGTGTTTCAACCATATTCCTCAGGTGATAAACTAGACAAAATCATATATTCTGTAAACCTCAGACTTCTGAAGAACTTCCTTCTTACCTTAGGGCACTGCTAAAAGCTCCCAGGATTTTGCTTATCAACTTTGTTAAAATAAAAAAAGTGTGATCACTGTCCATATAGAAAAACAAGTTAGATTCAGACAGGAGCTAGGAAATAACTCAGGTGAAGACAGCTGACAATTTATTGAGAAAGAAGAAGAGATTCAAAGAGCAGGAAAACATCCCATAATATGTTGAAATGAACAGAGACAGAAAGAGAGAAACCTAGCAGATGGATATAGGCTGAAATACAAATCCAGAAGTTGAGCTTCAACAGTTTTACAACTCACAAAATAGCTTTGCCTCTTGAGTATTCATAAAGCCAATGTCTACAGTTTGTGACAAATCTAAAAGGTGACAACTACCATGATACACTATGTAAGGGTTTATTATCAGTGCCAAGGAAAAGGCAAAAATGCTGTTCTTATAATCACTAGAATGGTACATTGCAGCATCATGTCCTGTCTGGGGACATCACAAACACACAATATATAGGAATTGCTGAAAGAGCAGAGCTAAATAAATTGTACTGCAGTCATAAAAAATAACAAATAAAGCTGTATTTTATACAGATATATGAAATGTTAGAACTTAAATGTTGAAGGAAACTAGATGTGAAAAAAAATCATAGTAATACCTTTATGATTTTCATAGTTTCATTTTTTATTCCTAGTATCTGGAGACTTGCTGTCTAAGAGGCAGTGCTATTAAAGTGGACAATTAAGTCTCATTCAATTGCTTTAGTCATTACAGATTTGGAGTATCACTCCACCTATTAACATTCAGGTTTCATTAATCTAAATTTTTGTAATGGATGAAGTGAGGTGTTATTATTATTATTGCAAATGACCTTACTCCTTATGTTTTCCAACTGCACAGAAGGTATTATAGACAGATGGAAAGTTTTTACTTTGTGCACACTGGCAGAGACAGACATCAACAGTGAAGTTCAACTGATCTTCAGGCTGTTCTACTCATAACCACCCACACTACTCCTAATCACATACTCAGCCTAAGATCCAACCCCCTGTCCAGCCCAGGGGTTGATGAGAATCACCAGGTGTAGCATTCAGGTAATATAAATTTGCATTGCTTCAGTCTTGGATTCCTGGGGGCAAAAGGCAGGGGACATCTGGTCCAGGTAGAGCCAGAGCCCCCTGATGACTTTCCTAGGAGGTTGCTGAGGAGCCCACGCCCCAGAGGCGCTGCTGAAAGCCTGGCCCTCGGCCACCAGGCTGGCCCTGTGCGCTGCCTTCCTGGACACTCGCTGTACACCATCACAGTGACCCACTGGCACCTCCTGGATCCCCAGACATGTGGCAAAGTCCTTAAGGCTCAAGTTTTAGGGCAAAGGCAGAGAAATTTTCCAGCCACCATCAGCCTGGCCTGGTCAGAATTTCTTCCTGTCCCTGTGGCTATTGATGAGCACGTCCTGGGCTCATGTACTCAATTACTTGTGGAGGAATAAGTCAAAGCAGAGCACATCAGCTGTCTTGGCTGCTGGCCGAGCTCCCAGGATAACAGAAATTAACGTAGACCCTTCCTAGTATCTGCATCACAGAAGCTGCAATACAAAAACCTACCCCAAAGGTGCAGAGTGTCCTGACAGGGATACCTGGGAAATATTTTCATTCTCATTCCTTAGGCTGAGTCTAACCAAACTTCCAGCTGTAAACCCAGGGTCTGCATTCTCTACATAATGACATTCAACAAACACCTTTTTTTTACACTCTTCTGATTTAAGTAGTCTTCCATTTGCTAATTATAATTAATGAGGTGCTTCTGAAACAACTGTGATGGAACATGAACACATTAGGATTAGTTTGCTACTGCAATTGCACCACCTTCAATTTTTCTATCTTATTGTTTTTACCTTTCACACATAATAAAATACCAAAAGTCCTTCCTCAAGTAAACACCAGAATATTAAGTTTCTCTAATATTCTGCAATACACAAGTGTGCTGCATTGAAAAATAGCTGCATTAATTCTAAATGTTTATATTGTATTTTCTATATTGAATTATTAAAATGACACATTAATTATTTATGTGCAGCATTGATGTACTCCCTAGTAAGACAATGTACGAAATAGAGCTGTCAAATATAAAAGAAGGGAAAAATGTTAATATTTGCAACAGAGGACTCCCTCCTCATTCCAGATTGAAAAGTTTTTTGTTACATTATCCATCACGGGTTGCCAAAACCTGTTTTCCGCTGAGATGTATAGTTATAGGGACATCCAGTCAATTACTGCCGTGCTCTCCTGAGCCAACAGGAGCTCTTGTAAGAGCTTTTGGTTTCTGCTCTCTGTCCAGGCGACGCGGGAGAGAAGAGGTGGGGCTCTCCCGTGGAGGTCCACGGAAAAATCTTTATTCAGTCTTGCTGCAAAGGCGGTCAGGATGAAGAACCGGGGAAATCGGGGGAGTCGGGTTTATATGGGAAAGGCAGGGGGGAGGTAGAACATCAGGGCCAATCACTCTGAGGGCTCAGGGGCGGGACAAAGGGGAAAGGCCAGTGGGATACAGAAGATTAACACAGGAGGACAAAGCAGTCTGGGGGGCGAAGTTTTTCTCACCCTCAAGGCACTTGCCTAGGGGCACTTTCTCTTGATGAGAGGAAAAGGCTTTGCAGGGACTGAATTCTTCTTCTGCCACAGGAGTGCAGAGAGTTCTGGTCTTGGTGGCTTACTGCCTTCCACAAATAATGATCTCTTTATACAATGAAAAACAAAGAAATTTATTTATGAAACAACTGTTTTGCTTTTCTGTATTATGTGATGTAAGAGTGATTTCAAAATAACTGAAAACATATTCTAAGCTTTCCTAATGGAATATATTTGTTGTTTGTCTATAAGTTTTAGATGTAACAGTTCTATCTTTCCTCTAAGCATTTAAGGCAAAAACTATCCACAACCCACCACATTGTTAAATTAATCTCCATAGCTATTGAAGGCAATGGAATAATGGAGTCCACTTTATACTGACTATTGGTAACATTGGGTTTTATCAACAATAAGAATCATATATTCAAATGGTGCAAACTGAGTAAAGTTACAGGGGAAAAAAGTGGCTCATTATGCCTATAAAACATTTAAAAACTGATCAACTCCCCTGAAGTCTCCAAAACTGCAATTATTTCCAGAAATTTGACATATTAAGACCAGTCAATATGTCCAAGCTGAGATCAGCAAAGAGCAGCAACTGTCTTAGCTCAGAGGTCAGCCCTAAAGAGAATTCTATATTTATTAGAGATTGATGTGTAATATATGTATATGAAAAAGAAGTATTTGTTGTTCCCTGAATATTATTAAAACATCAATTATTTAAAACATGTTAATTTTTCTCTTTAATCTGGATGGGGATCTATGCTCTGCTGCATAAATCTTTTTAATAAAAGATTGTAGCATTTTTCCAGTTTTGTTTCTAATTTAAACAGGTTTCCCATGCACTGTGCAGCTGATTAGGTGTTCCATCTCTTCCATTTGAGGTTGCTATAGCTTTATTATGATTCTTAGGTAGGTCCTTCACCTACCTAATCTATTGTGATTATATATTCATATATATTTTCATATATTATTATGAAAATTCTTTAGTATTGGACTACATTGTGGTCTCTTATTCATGAGCCAAGTGTGGTAAAATAGGAAAAACACATTCTTTAGATTTGATGCAACACAGAATCACCAGTCCCTGAACATGTAGAGCATGCCTGTAGCACAGAACCAGCCCTGATTTTCCAACAGGAGAAAAAAAAAGAGCCTTCACCTACAGTACTTTTGTGATTCAAACCTTCATCTCTGCAGCAGGAAAGGTGAAAGCAGGAGTCCGAAACTTGAGATATCCAAGGCAGCTACAACAAGCTCTGAGCAGAAGCCCTCCATCCTGCTGTTCCAAAGTGGGTGGGTGCCAGAGACTCTTTTGGGCTTTTAGGCTGTTTGGTTGTATTTCTCTGTGAAACATCTTCTAAGACATTGGTTTCATCTAGATAGGGCAGAGGAAATTAAAGGAATGTTTTTTCAACCCATTCCCTTACCCTCTGTTCTACTAAAACCTAAAAATTTTGAGGGAAGAATTATAGCTGAAATATCTCATAAGTAGTACTGGGTAATATATTTTAAGAAGAAATTTAAGCCATGAACATAATTCTCAAAATGTCTTGTGCTGTTACAGCTGAAGAATGCTATAACACTACTGATTATGTGGAAGTTTCACTGAAGATTAATATTTCTTTGGGCTACATGAACACATTCAAAGGTGCATCCTCTATTAAAAAAAACTGTTGTGTTTTATGCACATAAAATGATAGGAGCAAAATATCCTTGCAAGTCAAATTCATAAAACATTTCTACAGTCTCAGATTTGTGCAGTAATGAACAGGAGATTTCTTAGTCTAGAAAGAAATAGTTGAATTTGGTACATCATTACCGAACATTTTAGCAAGGCAACTAGACTCCTTTTTTTAGAATGGGAAAGGTCAGTTCCCTGAGGAATTGTCCATTTTGTCATTTCAGTTAGAATAACTTTGCTTTCAAATTGAGCAGTATTATCTAAATCTTCAGGTCATAAATGTATCTCAGACTGTTAGAAAGAGCACACAAAGCAGATAATATGGGGAATCTGCTGAGGCACAGTGGTTTCTGGGTTCTTTGGAATTTTTTTTGACAGTACTAGTTCTTATATTCCTGCAGACTTACCATTTCATCCTGCCTCATCTTTTCTAATTTTCCTATTAGCAGTTGTTAAATGGATATTAATTGTAAGCACATAGAAATCACTTAAAACTCCAAGGTCTCCATAAACATTTTAGGGACTAAATCCCCAAAAACATGTCCAACTGTCTGCATGGTCTGTGAAAGGAACTGGAGGCCACGAGGACAGAAATCTGAAATATGCAATACAAGATTGCTTATTGTCCGTGAAGAGCAAATCAAGAATAGAAATTTTCCCTTTCTCTTTTCCATGTTCCTCTAGTCAATTTGTTAGCTATGGAAAAGCAGCAATAGTAATGTAGCTGAACAAACCAGGCAAGTTGATAGATTTCCATTTATTTTTTTTTTTTTTAAGACAAAATTTTTTTAAAAAAAATTTATAATAGCGAAGAATATAGAGGAGAATTTCTAAAAATCTACATTTCATTTAGGGGTCAAAATCCCATTAAGGGGAAAATTCAGTAAGTCAATCTGACTCTGATTCTGATTCTTTTCCCTCTCCCCATCAACAAAAAAGAATTGATCATCTATTTATTCCTGAGAATTTTCATTTCTTGTTTTGTGGCTCTGTGACATGTTCAGTAAATGAATGCTCGAAATGATCGCCTTGGAGTTTTCCCTATGGAAGAAATAGGCCATTAAGTTTCAAATCAATGTGGATGATTGCAATGTGAAACTAACAATTTTCTTGAAATTAATACTGGAAGAGAAAAGCTATGGCAAAGAAGCAAAATCAAAATTCATTTTTAGACACACTCCCACTACTTCCACAGAACTTAGATAATTAATCTAGATAAGCATCTTACCACATTTCTGACTTTTCACTCAATGCCCATTTCCTAAAGCACACTAAACTCAATGAAAAGATTTTTTGAACTCTCATCCTAATTCAAGAATTTTTTCATAGGATTACTTCACTCAGATTTATCATACCCAAAAGTCTTGAGAAATCACTTGGAAAAAGGATGGTTTTTGATGAGGAATCCGTGTGATATATGCTCTGACCAAGGCTACCTGTGTCAATCTCCCAGCAGCATAAGCAATTCCCACAGAAACTCCCGAAATCTCTTTTTAATTTCTATAGCTAGAGCCTATTTCAATCTAGGGCAAGAAGAAATCGGGGTTCAGTCATCACAGAGGACATATGATTTCTCCAAATTGAGAATATGCAGGTTCTCCAAATGGAACATATGCAAATGGAACATATGCAGGTTCTGTAAGGCAACTTATTTAAACAGAAACTATTTCTCTTGAAGAGCTTGCAATCTAAGCAGCAAAGACTGCGAATGGGTAGATAAATACAGGTACAAAGCAGTCAAATGGCTTTGTCAAGGTTAGTGACAGAGCTGAAATTAGAAATCAAAGTACCTTTAATTCCAACCAATTCCAAAGGATTTCAGATCTACTAAAGGATGTGCGTGGCATGTGACTTTAATGAGGTTTTAAAATGTATCACAAGGGAGATACATGTTCATGAAAAATATCTCCTGTTGTAGCCAGGCTGTGAACAAATACAGATTTTTCATGGAGAGCCTACTTTTTTCCTGCCTCTTGAAAAAGAAATGAAGAGGCAGAAATCAAATTGAATTTTGATGAACAACTGGAAATTCTTGTCTGCTGTTCCAGCATATTTTGCTGGTGTAGAATAAAGAAAAATAATAATAAAAAGAAATGCAGCAAATGAAATATATATAGATTAGCTAATTTGGATTTATTGAACCTTACTCCTTTATTGCAACATAAAAAGACTGGTTTAATAGAGGAGGAAGTGAGGGATGGAGATTCACAGAGACTAATAGAGTACTTTGATACAACTTTTCTTCAGTGATGTCTGGACACCTACTTGCTTTCTCTAACACAGCTCTGCTCATTTTTTTCTTAACCTTTACTGTCCCAAAGGCCAGATTAGATCAAATATACCACATATCTGCAACACATAAAACAAACTATTAAATTTTCAGAATTACACCTTTCAGAGCTTATTTCTTATTAATTATTTCTTTAAAAATTACTTTCAAAGGGTTTTGTGTAAATTATTTTTGCAGATGCAACACAGAGCTCAGGAAACAAAGCAATAACACATTATAAGCACCCTGATCATGAAGAAATCCGAGCTTCCTGCAGCAGGAGGCTATGAGACAAAAAGATCTGAGCTGTTTCAAAGTGCTGTTATTGAGAAGAGCAATAAGGCAGAGAGAAGCACATCCCTGAGGTGCTGGCTCAGCACAAGGGGCAGCTGGTGCTGGTGCCAGCAGCTCCTCACACACATGCTATGAGTGGGAGCAGGACTATGTGCACATGTGTGAGAATAGGTCAGAAAGGCTGCCAAAATCCAATGTAGGGAGACATACTTGAATGACACAAAAATGTCTTTTTCTTCTATTGCCAGTGCAACAAGCAAAGAAGAGCAAACTATTCCTCTGAACCTGTGATGTAGTGAGATACAGTTCCAACAACACATGCTGACACTTGAACATCTTTCAAGTCCTTTGGTTTTGTTTGTTTGTTTGTTTTTTTTTTTCCAAACTCATAGCATGAGGTTTTTTATATTCCTTGGACAATAAGAAAAATTTGCTAACAAAATTTACTAACAAAATTTTGCAACAATAGGAAAGGAGAAGAAAACTGGTGTATTTCTGATGTTAGCAGCTATACTATTCTATGAGGATCAGAAGGCTCTCACCTTTTGAGAACACACAGGAAAGGTGCACAATAAGCACACTCAGTCCTAAGTAACTCAAGCTGAACTATTTGATGTTATGTGCAAAGCACAAGCAAAAACTCTTGAGGCATAAACATTTAGTTCTGAGGGCAAATGTCTTTTGCAGTTCACACAGTGACAATGAGGCTTCCAGTTGCTTGAAAAATTACCTTTTAATATTATACATCCAGCAAGGATATCTTGAAGAGATATAGGAGCAGAAAGCTATTTATGCTAACTTGGGATCTCTGCAATACTTAAATCTGAACTAGTCAGCCACAACTCTCTAGTCAATGGAGAGAAATAGGCACTTTGAATGTCTATTTTGGACAACTATCTTAGGAAGGGATGAATCATGCCTTAGAAACATTCATTTTTCCTTGAGCCTTCTAAACTCTAAACCTCATGAGATAAGGATCTTTTATATGAGTTTGTGACTCCAAATGACAGAAGACATTGACATATAATGCCTGGTTTCAGTCCCAAGAAAGAACAGCCTATGAACAAGTATAAAGAAGAGGTAAAGGACAATAATTTAGAGTAATTCTGAGCACCATCAGAAGACTCGAAATGGGTGATCGATGCAAATGGCACAAAGATAGGATGAGAGCTTTGTGGATCATTTACTTTTCTGACCTTGGTCCAGAAACCTGTGTGCTAAGAACTGATAGAATAAATCAGCATGGCTAAGTACAGTGTCTTTGTCACAGGATGAAATATTCCCTCACAAATCTTCATAGCCTTCTGCAAACTTTAAACTTTATATCCTTAAGGTAAATTATTAGTTCCACTGTCAGTGTTTCCCAGCTAATGCAATGGAGATGAGGAACAGCTTTACCAACATTGAATAAAAATCTTACATTAGAAATAAGAAATAGCAGGGGAGTCTTCTTAGCAGGTTTGATTCCAGTTCCATTATGATTACTATAGTAATTTTCCAGTTAATTAATCTAATACACTGCAATCTTGAAACTCAGATTGCTCATGCTTTCACAAAACACTTTCCTTTGATGCATTGACCCATTACATTAAAGTAATAAACAAATTGTTTAAGAATATCAAGTGAAAATAATTTGAACCATTTTCTTTCTTATTCTTTCAAAAGAATCATATACACTACGTAATAACCTGCTCGAGCCTCCAGTGAATTCTGTAGAAAGACTTACATTAATTTTAATGAGGGCTGATTTAGTCCTGTGATTCTACTAATTTAAACCAACTATAAATGAATCCCCTGGCTTTTAAAATACGTGGCACAATATTGCCAGGAAAAAGCATGTGCTCCACAGTATTTTATTTTTCTTTTATTACTGACTTGACATCTTTTCTTATTCGCACCAAATAGCTGGAAGAAGTGAAGAATAAAAACTCTTCCCCAAAGAAAATATAAAATCCTATATTCAGAGTTTTGAGCATGTTCCCAAACTTAGGAGGTGGCTGTTTGCCAAGCTAAACTCTCCTCCACAGCTGGTGACTTACAGTGTTCTGCAGGGGGTGATGGTTACTGCTCCCAGCTTAGGCAGCTGGAGCAGCAACAAAGGAGCCAGCAGTTCTGTCACAGCCCTTCCTGGAGGTGAGAGCAAACTGATGGTGCTGCTGCCCTGTGTGCAGTGAAAGAGGTAAGAGCAGGAGCATGGCTGACATCGCTTGCTGAAAGGCAGAGAAAACCCTTTTAGCAGAAAGGGTTCCTCCTTTATGCAGAAAACCACATTTTAGCTAAATCCTCAGCTGATATAAACCAGCCTAGCTGCACTGAAGTCAGCTGATGTCCCACCAGTGGATATGAGCTGCAGATCTGGCCACTGTCCCTGCACATGGGATGGCCTCACCTTCAGACCCTGCCTGCTGCTGGATTCACACAGCCACAAGTGGCCTCACAGCTGCACTCTGCCCTCGGGCCCCAGCTGACATCACTGCACGAATGCAACGTAATGCTTGTTTGCTCACTGCTTCTCTGCTCCTACCCTATGTTATTCACTTAGTAACTGAAAGATATTCTGGTTTATATATGTCCATTCAGATGTAAACTTACACAGACATTCTTCTGGGAAGCAACAATCCAAATTTATCAGCAGTGAAGGCATGAAAAGAGGTAAATTGTGCAGCATTTGAAGCATCCACTTCAGCTGTTCTTAGCCCTTCAGTAGTTTATTAGACAAAGAACAGGGGAACACTGTCAAGCAAGCACTCCAGAGCTGGCTGAGGGCACAATTGCTACCTTGCCTTGAGTGCACTGCAGACATTGTGCAGCATTTTGGAGAGCTTTGTTCTCTCTCATCCCCAGGAAAGATAGACAGAGTGGAGGTCCTGGCAGCAGTGGGTTGTCTCAGGCTCACATTTCTTTAATAGATTGGAAAATCTGCAGAATTTGGAAGAGTAAGATCAATATTTAAGGCAATTTTTTATTTCTCCTCTACGTTTTTTCTTCATGTCTGTCTTGAAGCGGTTGCTGAGCTCTGTTTGCTTCTGAGAATTATCACCTTCTTCCTCAGTTTCTGGATTTCAACAAATGATGTAATGCACAATATTGAAAACAAGCAACAGAGAGACTCAGAAACTGTTGCTAGTACCTTTTCAGATTTTTTTTTAAAAAGCAGTTTATATTTCAAGACGGGATTTCAGGGTTGATTAACTGCTTTTGCTGTTGTTGCAACCATTATTTTGGCAGGCAGCTCTCCAACATCTGTGTGTCTATTTTGAAGCTGAATGAAATGATGGAGAAACATTTTTTTGTGTCCATCTCTTTTGGTATCTAGTAAAGTTAAAGGAAAGCCTTAGAGTACTGTCAAAGGCCTTGAGTGTGGGCTTAGTGAGCCAGTCAGACAGCCATTAGGCATGTCTTACCTGACAGGTCACCCTGCAACCTTTTCAGGGGGAATATTTTGACTATTTATAAATAAATGTCATTGTTTGAGATACAAATACAATGGAAACTATGACAACTGGTGAAAAACATCACATCTTATGGCTAAAGCAATTTAATTGCCAGAATTTCTGGTCAATGCTCAGTAAATGTACTGCAAATAATTAGTACTCCTTGCTATTAATGTCCCCATGTTTTCTTAATAATGTTGGTTTTTTTTTAATAGATGGTTCCCATAAGGCTGCTCATGTGACTGTGATTCATTATAGACATAGAAGCATTTGTTTTTATCTGAAGAGTGCAGGAATCAAAACACTGCATGCAAATACCAGATAAAAGTTGAGAAGCACAAGAGAAATAAAAGAGAGTTACTGATCTTACATTAGGAAGAGCCAAGCACCACAAGGGGGGAAAGTTACACATCACTCAGTGCCTCTTCACCACCCTGAGGTCTGAAGCACAAGTCAACATAGTTAAAAACTTCTTTGGTCATCTCTGCCCAGTCCTGGTCCTCAAGGTGTGCTGCACAGCAAGCAGAGGGCACAGTCTCCCTGTGGCAGAGAGGTGTATGAGCATTTATCATCACCTGTGCAGTCTGCCCCTGATCTGCCTCTGCAGAAACACCTTGGGGCATTTTTGTGTTCTGTGCAAAGCCTTTCAGAATCAAGGCCATGGCCCTTACATTACACACACATCCTAGAGGCAGGCTGGAATGGGTACATTGCAGCACAGACCCTTGGGTACCGCTGCCACTCTGACTTGCCCATACATGCAGTTCTCACTTCTACTTATGCCTAAGGTTTGTGTTTTGGACTTTCAGTCTTTAGACCTCAAAGTAGCTGTGTAAAACAAGAAATCATGTGTGTAAGTATAAGACATAAATTACATTCACACGTAATGACAACACTTAATGCTGAAACAAGTAAAACACTCTGATTGAGGAGCTTGTGGAAACTCCATTGCTGATTATTTCTGAGGGCAGAGAAGGTTAATGTGACATGAATGATCCTGATGAGTCCAAACACCCAACAGACAAGCTGCCTGTTTCTCCCCACCATTTGTAAGGAAATCTTGGGTGAGTAGTGTCCATGAACATTGATACTGCAGGTGCACACAGGAAAGGAGATGAATGTGTTTTGAGGGTGACCAGTAATCTACTAGCTTTTGTCTAAATAGGAATACATATGCTTGTATCTTCTGTATTATTAGAATAAGGATTTCTGAGACAATGGAGATGTTCACTCAACTGCCAACTCAAACAAAAGGCAAGTTTGGAATTAAATGTTGACTGAAGTTTAAAATATATATCTGCACAAAGTTTACATAGGAGTTTACACAACTGCTGCAGCAAAGCAATTCAGCTGTTCCTTCCTCAACAAATGCTCTGCGTCACTGTGAAATATTATACTGTGTGACTGTTTTTAGAATGGCAACTTCACAAATCTCAGTCATGGACTGTCTAAATGTTTGTTGCAGCAACAAGAGTCAGGCCATACCTGAAAAGTTTGCAACAGTCTTCCTGGCAGTATTCTGGGATGCTTCAGACCTCTAACTTCTGCATGTTCAAAAACAAAATATAAGAACTCTAAAGAGTACCCTAGCTTTTCAGGACTTTACAAACCATGCATTTTGAATTTTAATCTGGAAAATAGGCTGGAAATTATATTTTTCCTGGTGATTTGGTTGTTCTAATTTAAAATCTTGCCATAACACCAGCTGCAGCCTCTGCCTACTTTATTGATTAAAAGAATGGTGCTTGCTCAAACAATAAAATATTAGCTGAAATGTGACTTCAGATGCATCACTTCGGAAAACATCTTCATCACTGCTTGCTGCTTCTGACAAAGCTACACTGGAAATTCATATCAAGTAACATGATAATGAGCCTGCTGCTACAAAAATAATCCTCTTGGTTATTAATAATAAATAAGGTTGGGCACTGATTAATTCATGACATAATATTAAAAGCATTTTATGAATTAGAGTCAGAAAAAATGGGATTGTTTATGATTAATGAGTCCCTCTGAATAATTTCCAAAATCAATTGATAAAGCTTTAAATTTCCTATGTCTAATGCAGAGCACAATGCTCTGGCTGACTCCTTTAGCTGGGGAGCTGCTAGCCAGGGTCCCAGGCTGGTCTGGCTGGAGAGTGCCTGTCCTGCAGGCAAAGGGGCCTCTGAACTCTGACCTTCCCTGCTGCTCCAGAAAGCTGGGCCAGTGCAACAAAAGAAACAGAACATGTTGCAGGACCAGAAACAAAAAGATCAAGGGGAATGAATTTGATTTTAACCTGTCCACTTGACCTTCACATTCACTCTAGTTTTCTTTCAAATAATGTTCACTGCTGGTTGTAGTTGTAAGTTCAAAACTTGCTATCTCAGCTTCTGGTTCAACTTCCTCCAAAGAAACAAAAATCCCATTAACTTTTATAGAAAAAGGATAATGACCCAAGTGATCACTTACTGTTTTCTCTTTCCTCTAAAANAAAAAAAAAAAAAAAAAAAAAAAAAAAAAAAATCTCTAAAGAAAGAGTAAAAGAAATCACAGAACTCCCCTCAGGGCTTAATGAAGGAAGGCTGCTGGGAAGCTTTAATGAATTTTTTGCCTACAGAATGCCAAAGAGGTCCTCAGGAGTGGATCTGTGCCCCCTCCAGCAGCGAGTCCAACCAGCTCCCAAAGCCACATCTCCAGTGGTAGAAAAGTCAGAACCTCTGCGAGCAATGTATTGCAATTTTTGCTATGTTACCATGAAAAACCTTGCCCTAACACCTGACCTACATGTTATTCTTATTCATCTGGGACATGGAGGACAGCTTTTCTCTTTGCAGCAGCCTTCCATGTGTTTAAAGGTTGTTACCAGAATCTCAAAATTTTTTACTACATTTCCATTATATCTCCATAATGCTAATCAGTTCTACTTAATTCAGCATCTCTTTGCAGGCTCTGTGTCCTGGGTCTATGATTGCTTACATTTCTACCTATTTCTCTCACACTTTTGCTGCACTCTGTAGTAGAGGTGAAGAGCTAAGTATGTGCAGTGTGTCCTAGACCATTATGAGTTCTTATTCAATTCAAAAGAAGCTGATAAGATATATGAAGCCTACAAAAAGACTTTTTTTTTTTTAGTGAGAAACAAATTAATAAAAAGTAATTGAAGTGTTGGGTAAACAGGATTCAATATTTATATTTAATACAATAAGAAAAAAAATAGATTAAAAGGCAAAGAATTTTTCATGGATAAAGAACTGGATAGGAAACAAAAACAGAAAAATAAATTTTAAAAAATATCTTAGCAAAGTCCATCATCACTGTGCATTGAGTCCACTGTCTTACTTACCAGTGAACTAGAAGGACACAAAAATTATTTGAAAAATACTATGTAAAAAGGGTTACCTGAAATAACTGCATGTCTTATCAGTCATTTCTTACACAACAAGAAAAATAGCAGCATGCAGAACAGCAATTTCTCCAATTTTCTTAGGTCAGCTTTTTATGGTCCCTGGTTATGCTTATTTTTATGGCTTCCCTTACTATTCATTATGTTTCGTAGTCACTGATAGGTAAACCCTCCACAAATTTAACTGGTCCCATTTGGTCTCCACAGTGTATTATGTCAATCTGCTCCACAGTTCAGTGATGTACTCCCTGAAAAAGGCTTTCCTTTTATTGTTTTAAGCCTGTTAAACATTATTTTCTTGGCTGCCCTGCTGTTGTTGAATTGTGAAAAAAGATGAATAATCAATGCCTGTTCACTTTCTTCAGGAATTTATAGGCTTTTATCCAAACTGCCTAAATCATCTATTTTCCAATCTATTTGTTCTGCTCTGTTAATCGTCTTATTTTATAGAAGCTGTTCAAACTTTTGATCAGCTTTGTTCTACTGAATCCCCTTTGAGATAGAGTGACCAGGAGTCCACAAAGCATTCATGGCTGGACATGATGTATTGAGTGTAACTTGCCTTGCTATTTTTACAGAAAATAGAAAGATTTTTTAAGTGATTCTGTGTTTTTCAAAATGCTGAAGTAAAAGTTATTGTTAGACAATACTTTGGTTTTCCTTTTATTCTGTTTGAAACATAAAAACAAAGAATTAGTGTGAAATTTTACTGAGTGTTATGCTTCCCATTTCACCTCTCACTGTTCAAACAATTTCAGATGTCTACTAAATATAAGTATTCCTTACTTACTTATATATTTTGTGGTACACCTAGAGTTTACATTTTTTCTGCCCTAATTGCCTTAGCTGTCTGACCACACCTGACTATGTTTTCTGAAGACAATTGTTAAAAACTTCTCTACTCTGTAGCTGACCAGCTCTTCCCTGGGTTCTTCCTATCTTTCTGAAGGTACTTACAGAATGTTTTCTTGTTCTTATTAATGACCCTTGCAAGCTATACCTCATTTTATACTCATTTTGTGCTTTCTGCTATCGTCCACGAATACTTGTCTCTACTTATCTGTCCCTGGCTTAATTTGCCCATCTCCAGACTTCCTCCCTATATTGCTACCTGTGGGCCAGCCACAGAAATCTCTTCCCACATTTCATCCTGAGCACTTGCACCATTTGTAGTTGTGCCATTACTGTACCTTTCTTAAGAGAGCTCCCTATTAGCTCATTTTCCTCTTTATACAGATTTGATTTGAATAGCAGTGCTCTGAGTTCGATGATGCCTTGACAGCACGGGGACAGAACAGACAGTCTCAGTCTCATAGATTTCCTTCCTCAATAGACCTCAGATTTTTTCAAGACCCCTTATAATTTGTATTGTGACTGATTTTGCTGCCTACTCATAGGAAACTGCATCTACCTCATTTTCACAGAAAATTTGTCTGCAGAGGATCCCTGCTATGGCATTCGCCTCTGTTACTGTTTAAAAAATTCCTATAAGTACATCTATGTGTTCAGCACTTAAATACAAACCTTTCAGATATACAGCAATGTTTTTTATTTCTGCAAAAGGTGCATATTTTTTATGCTAATATTCTGACCATGTAAAAGACCTGTTGCAAGACATAAGAAAGTAAATAATGTGATCAGTGTAAAGTTTTTGTTAAAAAAATCAAGAATTTACATATATATGGAATATTTGCAACACAGGCTGCCTTCCCTGAAACAGTGTTTCATAAAAGTAAGCCTTCAGTGTAAAAAAAAAAAAGACAAACTTTGCAGCTCACACATAGGGACTCCAACTCCCAGACTTTGACAACAAAAACATTATTTGTGTGTGTGTGAAAGGTACAAGGGTTTCTCATTGGTTTCTGTAGAAGGGTTTCTCATTGATTTCACTAAGATAACAAAACTTCACAGAGCTACCAAAAGGCTGCTCACAGATGTTACAGAATATGAACTTCATTGGCCACTTCTAAGCCAGCACCTTGGCTGGCAGTGTTTAGTCAGGTGGAGTTCCATGGTCTTTATGTTTCTACATGGACCATTTTCTCAAACCTTACAGCAGAACTCAGCTCTTCAAGTCAAACACCTCATTAATTTTATTTTACATAGTAAATATTACTTATGTCTGCTAATCAAATCTGGGATAATCCTGCCAGAAGCAGAATTCAACTAATATCAGCAATACCATATATTCAACTTTAGGCCATGTAGCCATAATTCACATTACATTTAACAGCCACTGCTCTGTTTAATTATTGTCCTGGCTTTGTTGGGAATGTGTCATCATTGCCATTATTCAAGTTCATTCTCTATTCTTTATGAGATTTCTATTTCTTTCTTTCTTTTTTGAAAGTCCCCTCATTTTTAAGAGTATGTATCAACTGTTCTGCTTCATTGTCTTTATACTGTGTCACAGACAACAATGTTTGGACTTCTTGTCTCAGCATTTTGATGAACTGTCTGTAAAAATCAGAGGTTTCCTTTCAATTTTTTTATGTACAGAAATTCCTTGATTATTCCAAAATAAACCTGGAAAATAAACCCCCAAACCTCAAAACTTTATTAAAATGTAACCAAATTCAAAACATAAATAATATAAGATGAAAAAGGAAATCCAAAAGTGATCAGCAATTAAAGGTCATGTCTTAGAAAAAGTGAATGAAGAGTGAGCCCAAAGTATATTATAAATACTTTTAGCTTCTAATGTTAAGGCCTTAACAATAAACTTTCTTTTTGAAAGGAAAAGTTTGCTATCTGCTACTGTATGAGTCCACTTTCTAATAAGCCCTTCAGCATTAATGGAGAAGAGACTCATATTCCATATTAATGGATCCCAGAAGTGCTATTTGATGACAAATGTACAACTAGTTTTATCTTTTGGGCATAGTAGCTGAATTTATTTGACTTGGCATGGAAAGCACCAAGATCTGCCGGCAGCCTGAATATATTAAATAACATCAGTACTAAAGGCAGGAATCTGGAAGCATCCAGAGAACAAAATCCAGGTTCACCAACAGAAGATGAAGAGGATAAGACTTTTTTTATCCACACCTTATAGCTGGACATGACTTCCTTATTATTATAAACACTTTTGGCAACTCACACAGCCCTACTGAAAGGCAGCAAACAGTAGACTCTGAGCAGTGCATGCTTCTAAGAGTGCATTTAAATAAGCAAGTAAAGGTGTCTCAGCCACACACCATTGGGCAGCTCTGAACTGCACGCAGAGATTTCCTGCCGTGAGACTCAGGCAAACCTTTCAATCTGCAAATATAACACAGGAAAAAAACTGTGAATGGGTAAACTAATCACACCAAAAAGGATCCCCAATCTCCTTTTCTCACATAAACCTTGATGCAGATTCATTAAACTTGCTAAAGATAAATTTGGTGTATTCCATGTCATCAGGTATTTTCAGTCATTTGTTATGCAATTTTAAAGAGAGAGACCTATTAAAAGTAACATTATTATCAATTTTATTTTCTACACGCTGCTTTGGATCAAAGGACCAATAGTTACATTTATTCACCTAAAATATGGTCTAAATTGTATTTATATTAACATTATGTTGAGTTAGTTTGTGTTTTCATTTTTCTCCCCAGATTGACATGTTCTAGCTTATATAAGTAAATCTATTTTAGGCAGTTTTATAGCTTATATGGGTAAATGTATTTTAGGCAGTTTTCTCTTTCAGATGTGGTGTTCTGCCTTTAAGTGCCACTACAAGTGCTATGGCTCCTGAGATTTCATGCTCAGCCAAATACCTGCAGTCACAGATTCTCATTTTTAGATTAAAGCATTTATACAGATTGTCAAAACTCTCTGTCCTGCAGTTCCTCATAGACCTACCTATCTGTGCATTTAATGCAGATAGTTCCCCAGTTTACATCATTTAACTTTCGAAAGTCCCACTGTATTTTTTTAGCATGTCAAATAATGTATTTTGCTTTTTGGTAACACTTCATTCAAAAAACAAGATTGGCCCAGGCCTGGGAATACTGGAGTGATTAGGGGACGTCTCTTTCCTGTGGCACTGTGGTTTCAAAGGCAGCAAGTGGGATCATGGCTGAGTCCCTTTTCTCCCTGGGAGGCATGAAGGTAACCAAAAATCAGGCAAGTCGGTGAACCAGGAAAAATTTAATTCAGGTGGCAGAATGTTTTTAACCAAGATTCAGAAGCAAGCAGCCTTTCCACGTCTACACTGATGAGAGAGAAGGAAGAGGCTGAGTCAGGCGCTGATGGTGCCATCACAGTGCTTACATCCAGTGCCAAGAGCAGCACAAAGCAGCTCTGGCCCAGAAACCTTTCGGACACACAGCTGGGCACCACTGGAGCGCAGGGCCAGCAGGTCAGAGCAGCGCTGTGCTCAGCTGGCTCACGGGGGCACGGAGGGAGCGCTGCGCGTTCGGCCGCGACGCGCC
This sequence comes from Promerops cafer, assembly GCA_013398275.1. Taxonomy (NCBI): domain Eukaryota; kingdom Metazoa; phylum Chordata; class Aves; order Passeriformes; family Nectariniidae; genus Promerops; species Promerops cafer. The sequence continues at coordinate 111,653 of VZSE01010771.1, read as the reverse complement.
GGCAGTGTGAGACCGACCAAGAGCATGGGCTGCGTGTCTCTGCTGCTTCATTAGTTACAGACCCATCCTGGCAGCACTGCACGTGGTCACCCTGTAAAAGTCCCCAGCCTGGTGACGATGTGATGGTTTGCTACGGAGGCAAAACACTCCCCAAAATGGGGAGTACAAAAGAAGTTTCTGCTCACTTATCTTTCTTCCAAAGCCCATCACTCCCAAGTCCTATTTCTAAAGTCAGGTTGCAACTTTTCAAGATAAGGACTATTTCTGAAAGCAAGACTGTGCCTTTTTGCATGAGTAAGACAAGCTTACTCTGTGTTTGTCATTTCCTCAGCAAGGGTGAGTGGCTACTCAGGCCCTGAAAACCTCATTTTCTGTCCCAATTTTTTTTTTTTTTATTTTATTTTTTTTTAATAGGGGAGGGAAGTGTAGGAAATTAGAAGGATGGGAATTGTTGGAAGCAGGAGTGTTTTCGACCCCCTGAATTGCTGAACTCACCAGCAAGCAAGCAAATTGAGCTGAACTTTTGCTGTGTTTTGGTACTAATTTTTTTTTCTGTTTCTATCAATATCTTGGGTTTGGACATATGTTTTTAAAATTTTTTTCAGGAGTGTGTTCATTAATAAACAAAAGAAAATTCAGGTTCATACTATGTTCAACTATTTGATTTGTGCAAGGTTAGCCAGCTGATTTACAGCATGAAGCACCTGAGTAATGGATAGGATCATTGTTCTCCCCATTCATTTTATAACATGCAACTTTATGTTTTTAATTCTTGAGATATATTTGCAGTCATGCTGAAAATAACACACAGTCTTGGGGAGGCAAAACAGTATTCATATATATTTAGCAGGCCCCATTTAAGTTAATACAAAATCACTGTTCCTTGAGATTACATAGGAAAGAAGTTTTACTGCAAATGTGGAGGTATGAAGGCACTATTTTGTGGGCACAAAGCAGTATAATAGTTATTTCTGGAAAGCAAATAGCAATCCTAATGTATAATCTCACTAAAATGCCAAAGCAAATTCATTGAGACTTCTGAGAAGTAACAGCATAATGCCATCAAAATGTGAGGTTACTGAAAAGAAGGACATGACTTTGACAATGATGATTATTTCCACACCATAGTGGGGAGCTGCCATACCAAATGCTGTTCCTTGTGGTTTGTAGGCCTTCCTGGATTTCAGCTGTATGAAAACAGGTGTCTGCTACCAGATCCTACATCTATATTTAGAGTTAAATTACATCTCCCATTTTTAATTGTATGCAATACCATTTTTGACTATCTAAAAAAGGCTTTGTGCTGTGTATGCTTTTTAGCTTCACTGCGCCTGAATATTTTATTGTTACATTAACTCAGGTAGCTTGAGAATTACTGGGTAGTAAATGCACTACTTAGGGAATTTAGATGTGGGATTTTATATTATTTTTCAAATAATGGGCTAAGGTGCAACTATTATTTTGTCTAATTATTCCTTTTTGAAGGCTATTAGTCATCCTTTGCTACAGATTAAACTTGCAGGTTTGAAGCACTTATGAAAATAAACCTGTGATTTCAGAAGGGAAGCACACAACTCTTTTTATGCATGTATTGCAAATGAGAAAATATTTTCATACACTCCCTGTCTAGTTTTAGTTCTGATTATTGATTTGAATGGATTTTTGCTTAAAGTTCTCAGTCATAATGAGTCATATTTGACACTTGGTCTTGAGCCATAAAGCTCTTAATATTTCAGCCATATCTAGGTCATCAGTGTCTGCAGCCATCCATTGGCCACAACATTTCTGCTTTCACAGTAGCCCTGATCATTTGAAATGTGTTTCCTTGAGAAGAATTCCAGTCTTAAAAATTTATGTTAAAACTCATGACTCAGGGTTTTTACCGTGTTCAGACCTTTTGGGATAGTGAGCCACATATTGCTGATTCAGTAGCACATGAATTCTGTAGTGTTCAAATTACTGTCTACAGATGTACAAACAAGTACTTGGTCCAAAAGTTTGATTCATTGCATCTGCCTTAAATACCCAGATTCCCTAACAGAGAGATACCTCTCAGAATGAAATTCTCAAAGTCTTTATGATGACACCTGTCTCTCTAGCCTTTATAAAGCAAATATTTCATAACAGGGCTGTTCAGCTTCCCACATCCAGTGAGGAACTGCCCAGAACCAGTGGGATAGGGAGCTCAAGAAGGGAATGGTCTGATCTATACCCAGAAATCTTCCCTGCATAGGGCAGCCAGAAATCCAGACTTGCTATACCAGACAGTTAATTTCAATTGTTTTTCTCCAGTCATGGGAGACAGAGGTAACAATGATTACCTGTTAAAGGGAATCTGATTTTCAATGCATTTTCCACTGATGAGGGCTAGGAGCAAGCAGACTGGTGCTTACAGATGTTGACAAGTTCCCCCTAATTTCCATGAAATTAATTACCTACAGACTTTCTAATCTCCCTTTACATGGCATGGAAAAAAAAAAAAATCTGATTGCCAATCTCAGTTATTTAAACACTTTGGAAATCACTGCCATATGCTGACATGTATGTACAAGCCCTGATCTTGAATATGTAATTTTCACTCATCCTTAATGCAGCTAAATGCTTTTGCTTTCCCAATCTCTGAGCAGACTGGGAGCTGTTTGCTACAAAATTCAATTCTTTATTGCATGAGACTGCAGCTAATTCGGGGACCATCTGTGTGTACTTATAACTTAAATAATTCCTTTCAATGTGCTTTATATTGTGCTTGTCAAGGTTCAGCTTCATCCTCAGTGGTGTTGCCTGTTTACCTAGTCCTGCCCTTTCCCAATGGAGCTCATCACTTTCCTTCTGAGCTTGCACATAAATAATCTTGAGATAGCACCATATTTTACAAGTTTTCTGCATTTTGGTGAACCATGCAAAAAGGGAAGTTTCTGCACAGCTAAATTGCAGAGGATACTGTGCTGGAATTGCTGCCCATCCTCCCAGTGTTCTCTCTCAGTTGCACAGCACTGCTCCATGAAGCATCCAACAGCAAAGTGTAATTGCCACCCTAAACACAGGCAGGGCAGGGCAGGGCAGGGCAGGGCAGGGCAGGAGGCTGTCCCACCTCAGCCTCCCTGATGTCCATGTGTCCTTGTTCAGATCAGTGAGGAGGAGCAGGTGTCTGGTAGAACAGCGGCCGGCACCTTGAAGAGTCCACTGAAGATTCATGTGACACACGAAGCACCTCCTGATGGATGACTTCTTTCAGAGAGCCTGACAACAGCACAGAGAGAGATAATTAGCTCTAAGGTAGCTGTCTGAGGTACCATGAGCAATGATGCCTGAGGCTTCGCTGCAGCAATATAACCATTTGCCAAAGATTGTGTTGCTGTGAGTATTCTGTATATCTAAGCCAGATGGACTTAAGGTACTGCAGGCAGATCAGCTGCAACCCTTATGAAAAGGCAAGTGCTCTTTAACTTGCTTTCTGTACATTTGCTCTTTTCAGAGATGTCAATATCTCTTTTTAGGCCCAACCACTTATAGGAGGTATAAAGGGTCTGTGTTTCTGATGAGGGATTAATCTCCCTGAACTCCAGTTCTCAAGTACATGCAGCTGGAGCTGCAGTACTGGCTGACATTTCTTCAGCACCCTGCTCTGTGTCATCAGCTCAGAAGGTTTTATCATGCAGCTTTTTATTCTCTGGGATTTTTCTGAAAGTTCTAGTTCTCCTATAACTTTAAATTTTCCATAATGTGACTTTTTTGTTGTGGAAAATGTGTCATCCACAGCCACAAGCACTGGAAAGGAAAGAAAAGACTAACATCTATAATTACTAATGCCACATGGTTTTTAAAAGCCTCAATTACAATTACCAAAAGTTGATCACTGCTAAATGTAGCCCCCAATCAGAACTGGAGACAACTTTGGCAAGCAGCACATGCTGTGGTTACTGTCAGCTGCCCAGCTGCAGGAGTGTCTAAGCCTTCTTGTCCTGAATCCTGGTCTCCTCTGAGGAAAGGAGCTGAAGGACTCAGCAGCATTACAGGGATCTGCAGGTAAATAAAGGAGGAAACAAAAAGTCATCAAAATTAGAAACAAAACGGCTTTATGTCAGGTGTACAAAAGAGGAGGAAGGGGAAAAATGACAAATCTACAGGTGCTCTGAGAAATGGAAGAATGTAAGCAATGAGTGAAGGTGGTGCAAGGAGAGGAAACAGCAAGAGAGGGGCACAGGAGAGAAACGTGGGTAAGTCCCTACCTTTTAGGCAGAACCATCAGTGTGCCAGCTCCCATCTGAGTGTTCATCCTCTCCTGTGGAGTCTTGCTGAACAGGAATCTGCCAGATGGTGATCTGAGGTGAAGGACAGCAACATATCCTTAAACATCTGTCCAGGGACATTTTGCACTTGGAGAAAAGGGACAGTCAGGAGAAATCCTTTGGGAGAAGGAAGGAAACACTGACAATGGTCTACAGGGAGTATTGCTTCTCTCATCTATTTATACTGCACATCATTGCAACAGAATCTGTGTCTCTGTATCTGCACAGTGTCAAGCACATTTCAAGACTTGCACTCAAATAAAAGGGAAATACAGTGCAAAAAGAAACCTTGGGATTTTTTGTTCCCAAGAAACTCAAGGCAACCCTAATGAATAATAATTTATCTATAATTAAGGGTTTCATTCCCACAATATGTTTGTGGTGTGTCTTCAGCTGTCTTAAAACATGAAAGGTGATATTATGGAACACAGTTTTTTTTATTTTGGGTTGGTTTGTTGTTGGTTTTTTTTTTTGGTAGACATGTATTATAGAGTTATATAAATGTGTGATGAATGTCCCACCAGCACCCTACTTCATTAAAAACTCACTGATTTTCTCTTGTGCAGATTTCCTCCACAGTTTTCTGGGAAGAACCATACAGATACAAGCTGTGAAAGTCCGAGGAAAGGTGCAGGAAACAAATACTTTTTAAAATGTCAGAAAAGACAATAGAAAATTAGATACAGAAAAGATAAAAAAAGGAGGTAAAATGTAACGAAATAGAAATGAAGACCAAGACCAGAAAGAACTGCCTATCTTCATAACTTTAAGTATACCCTAAGAAACAGTAAGTTTTTAAAACAAATTGCACAATATTTCTGCACATAAAAATATAACCTGCTATTGCACAATTCTGCCAGAAGGCTATATAAACCTGCAAATGCTCATTCTCTTCTAAGAAAATCTTCTCTTAAATATCTTTTATCTTGTCTCTCCAATGAGTGCAAAAAATCAGCACATTGTGAGGTGGATTACTTCATGCATCTTCCTTTTGTATTTGAAAACTGTATTGTACAATTTTACATATACTGGTAGGACCTTGATCCTGCACTTTGTCATTAAAAAAAGAAAACTAGGAACATCAGTAGCATTTTCTGACATGTGGTAAAATATATTTTTTGACATTAATTAATATTGCTCCTCAGAGTCCAGAGTCAGCACATAAATGGGCTGGTTTTGGTAATTCTGATTGTCAAACATGGCCCCCCTGCCAGACAGAGCTTTAGTCTCAGCAATCACAGAAAACTGCTGGACTCCCAGGGCTTCCCAGGCTTCCTAAAAATTTTTGAGCACCGTAAGATCTTCCCAAATAAGTGTATGCTTATTAAAGAAAAGATAATCTACATAAAAACAGAGGTTATTGCAGTGCCTTGACTAGAGTTATGCACTCCTCACTAGAGGGACTTTTCTCTTAACTCCAATTTCATGCATTTTTCAGCAATAGAAAACAATGAGGGAAATGTATTTACTAGCTGTAAGTTGTTAAGAGGAGCTTACAATATTCAGTGTAAATGTCTAACACAGATCTTATTACGAGGTAAATGGTAATAACCTAAAATGCACTCACAATGCCACTGCGTACTCTGCTTATGTGAGATAATTATAGCAAATGGGAGAGCTTTCCAGAAGAAAGGGTTGTTTGGCTCATCTCCTCTTAGTACACAGCTGCAATTTGAAAGTCTATGTATCATGGTTTTATTTCACTAGATAAATTAGTAATAACTAAATCCATCACTTACTTGGGTTGTAACCTTAGGAAATCTCTCCTGCCTTTACTTTTCTTCTCTTTTTTATATGCCTTATCAATCTCATTAGATTTCCAAGTCAGGGATTATCTCATGACATATTTTGCTCTCAGCTATGGCTTAGTAAAAAAGACCTTGATCTAATTTAGAGTCTGCTCACTACTGTAATATAATGGTAATAAAGAGTTCAAAATGGTAATACTTCTGTTGCTGTCCTTGAAGACAATTCTGTAGACCAACACTCAAAGGAAGTACACTTCAATCAAAGGAAGTTTTCTTTTTTAATGTGTTATCACAGCCTTTTCTTTCTCTGCATAACTCTTATCTGCTTTCAGCTGTTCTGCTCAGTGCTGTCCTGAACACTCCTTATCTACCTCAAAAGTCTGCTCATCAAATATTTATAAATTAGATGAATGTTTCATCACCTCTTAAGTTAAATACACAGATTTCCCTTTCTAAACCCTTCTTCAAATCCCCCTCAGCCCCTGGATTTCATTTTGTGGTTTGCCTTTGGCCATCCAGTATTTCGTGCAAAGGTACCCTTTTTCCTACAGACAGCACAAACAAAATATCACCAAGAAAATTTATGGCCCTAAAAAATTGCTTCACAAGACCTGAAATAGCAAAGCATTCTTATTAATCCTGAATGTACCGTACTACAGGAAAGTAACATGGATCCCCAGTGACAGACCATAAACCACGCTTCTACCAGTTTTAGTACCTTTCTCAGAAGAACAGCTTCCGTGTTTAAATTTTAAAATAAATGTTAGATATTTAAAGCAAAAGGATTCCTTTTGCCCTTCAGATGCTTAGCCAGTCGTAAGGCACAACAGGAACTCCTTCGCCAGCACCGACATCCGGCTCTCGTGCTGCTGGTGCCACAACTGATCACACTTTACAGAAAATGAGAGCTGCTAGCAGCAGGTCCAGGAAGGCTCAGCCTTCCCCCACCTTTTAAAGGCTATAATTCAAAATATGATTCACAGCTCCTATATGATTTTTTTTACCTGTGTAGTTATATATTTGAAACAGTATGACAAGCAAAAAAATGTTGGCTTTTCTTTTGGGAGGTATGAATACAGCACATATTTTTCAAATAGCATAACTCAGAACACTGTATTAAGCAATGGACTTCTTCTCACACAGAGCTATTATTTCAAGGTCAAAATCTATTCTCAGTGAAATCCAGAGGAGAATCACAACTGATTGCAGTGGCACTATTACATTAAAGTCCAGGTTTTTTCCTCAACTTAGCTTTCATATATGCAACAAAGTCAGTGGTATGTCTATGGTATTGTATTTTGAAAACTTTCTCATGATTCACATTATTATTTTTGTAACTCCAAGCTAGAGCTGGAAAAACAGGAGCAAACTTTAGTAGAATCCATCTGCCTGAAATATTTAGTGAACAATCACAACCTATCTAAAAAGCAAAATGAGAGGAAAACCAGCTTCATTTTCTTGTAGGGTCATTCGAGTAATTTTCAGTCACTTTTTTTTCCATTCTGTTTTCCTTTATTCTCATATGGCAGCCTCCAGTCTCTCTCTTCCCTCCTCCCATTTCTGCCATCTTAACCCTTACATAAGAATATAAACACCCTTCTGCTTTTAAGATAGATGGACATCTTTTTAATTCAAAGAACATTTCTGCTGCATAGGATGTCATGTTTTAATATAATTCAGTAATTACTTTTCATGGATATTATCTCAGATTTTTAGAGAGTCTGGACAGCTTCACCTGAACAATTTTTATGCTCATGATAGCTCTAGTGATGGGGAAGGTTATAAAACTTACCAGTGACTGTCAGAGGTGTTCAGTGCAAGCATAAGTGTCTAGTGGTGAGATACCCTGGGGCATCTGAGACAACCCAAAGTGGTAGCAGATGCAATAGAGGGGCCCTGCAACCTTCTGCCTCTACTTGGACAACTGAATCAAGACACTTTTCTTTGAAGATAAACTGCTGAAGGAGCTCTGTTCCCAGAATCAGGTATGTCTCTAATGGCTATAACCATTATATAAGGGAGCTTAGATGCCATAATGTCATATGAACACCTACATATATGTGTTTAGATCAGATACCTTGGTTTAGAGCCAAGTTTCATTCACATGGTTTCAACTGGCACAAGTACAACTACGATCATTGTCATACATTGCCAAAAAAACTTATTACTTGGCGACAATTTTGATGCCAAAGCAACGTGGGCTTCTCAGAAGATTAAAAAAACCTCAACCCAAAAAGAACCAAATGCCAACAACCTGTTACTTAACAATCACTTCTAAAGGAAAGGGGTGTCTACAGTAAGTTGTTTGATACACAACCAAAATCATACCAGACCAGACAAAGTACAGGAATCACCTAATACCTTCCATCTGCCATGCTGAAATCTATGCAGAGGATGATCCTTATCCAGAGCAGGAATAAAGCCTCTCACTTTGACACAGGTTGGACTGTAATTCCAAAGACTTCTAAGTATTAGCAGATAATCTGGTGCTAAAATAAAGTGATTACTATTAATCTTCTAGCTGATATGTAGAGGCTGCGAAGTGTAAGAAATTATTGCCTTTCTGAGCATGAGACTGTAGTGTAAATAGCTTTCTTAAAAAATAAACTTCCATTCTTGCAGTTCAGAAATAACTGACTGGCTTTAGTGAACTCTAATTCAAAGATTTTGGTTCCATACACCAATTAAAGCCTGTTTAGAAACATGGTGTTTTATCAATACGGAAGTGCTAGATTAAAATCAATACCGTAACCGATGTTATTTTTCAAGAGGAGAGGCACATACTTTATCTATTACATAATGGAGATTAACTAGCTGCAGACCTTAACAACAACGAGACCAGAAATCCTTGACATTCAGCAACGCCAAGTCATGATTCAATCTCACACAGCTATGGCAGATTCAAATAACTGCAGACGACGGAAGGGTCTTGAGACAGAAAAACCTTCCATGGAGTTTTACATAGTGGCCATTTTTCAGTCTTCATGCCAGAGTCAGCTTTGATGATGCTCTGTGCTCTTGATCCTGCAAAGTGCTGACAAATCTGAAATAATGCCTAATCGAAGGCAGCCAGAAGTGTTTAGAGTTTCATCTGCTTCTGATTTACCTGCACAAAGTGTTGGGAAGAAGTGCATAATAAAAAATGCTGGCCAGGTTGCTGCATGAACAATGTCTTCTTCAGTAAAGTGGAAATCTGGCAGTTATACTCAACAGACCAAGAGCCCTTCTGATGAGAAAAAACACTGACTCTAATGTTTCACTAAAGCAGCTACTCTTCTTCGACCCACTAAATTCCCCAACTCTGAGATTATAAAACAGTATTCATTCTGGGGCACAGCAAGACAAATATTTAGAATTTAGGGTTTGTAAAATAACAACGGGTTTCTACTGTCCCTTATGTTAGTGATTTTCAGTATCATTTATAACTTTACCTACATATTTTAGCACCACATCAATAGATAAAACTGATATGCTCATTACTTGGGACACAATCAGGGACTCTACACTTAGGAAGAAAACACTTCTGAGATTATGTGATCTTGATTGTGTTTTAAGTATCTGAAGTGGAGCATTTCAAGGAGGAACCAAAAGGAAATGTATAATGAATGATGTCCTGAAAATTTCATGAAATTTGTTTTCTGATGGAGAAAACTGGTTAACTTATGACTCTGTCTGGTCTGACACCACATGTCTAAAGCCATTTTAATGAAATCAGTGAAGCTTTAAACTGTGGAAAGCTAACACAGTCTTAAAATTGGACCCATTTTGATTAAATAATCTTTAAAATCAGCTTTAATTTACTGTATCTATATAGTGTTTTCTGAGTCTTGATTTTATCAATAAATTAATACTGATCACAACTCTGTTCTGATTAAAAATAAAAACACATTCAGATGCCAAGACTATGTGAAATGACACCAGGTACAGATGCTATTAATAGAAGCCAGTGCTGCTGAATACTCAGCTAAGACAACGATTAAAGTATAATGTGTTGTTTTCAGGCTTTCACACAATGGAGCCTATTGCAAGCACTCCTTCACTTTTATCAGATAATTTACAGGGGGAAAATTGGGTATTAGGAAACAGTTAATAATATGGAAAATGAGATAATGAATAGAAAGCTTTTTGAAACCAGAGTTTCTGTAAAATCTCTTGATCTCAACAGGCTTGTAAATACGCTGAAGTTTAATCATCTCACCAGAAAAGGAGGAGTGCAGGCAGGGTAACTCAGCTGCTCCTTTCTTTGTAATGGCTGTGGGGGTCATGCATCAGGCTTAGGGTGCAGAGTCTGCTCTGAAGTCTGCACTCACTAAAATTTTGGTTCCATCTCATTTCATGAAAGTGGGTAAGGCCTTAACCAATGTCTGTGCAAGAAATGGGCAAGAATTAGAGAACAGGCTGAAACTCATCTGAGTCTATTGGGAGAAGCAGAGAAAATGGTGATGCAATCCTAGACTCTGACTTAAAGCTTGTGTCCCTCAAATGCAGGAGGATGAATAGCTCAGGGATGGCCTTAGCACTTGCTGGTCCTCGGTCTGGACACAGAGTCCATTTTGCTATTTTGGCATAGGTAGCACTACAGTACTCATTCTAGATGTGACTTGCCTGGTCTATTTCAGCCTTGACCACCTTCATATTAGACTACCAAAACATGTGGCTCCGTGGTGCAGGAAGAACCAGCACCAATGCCTTCCTTTCCTGCAAAGCCAGTGCTTAGCTGCCTCATGGTCTCCAAACTGTTCCCAAGGTGTGGAGCTGAGAGCCATGCCTGGGATAGCACAGAGCACACCTGTCTGAAGAACGCTTTATTTGCTTTGGGTGTAGTTACAGGGGTGAAATGAGCTGAGTGATTGATTGCCTCTTGTCTTAAAGGAAAGGGCATTGCCAGAAGGACATTTCCCATGAAGCGTGGAACTGATTTCACAGAGCTGCTACAAGATCTTCTCATGCATGCAGAGGTTATTGATCTGGCAGCTCTGAGGGAAATCTTACAGATTTGGTCAGAAAGAGAGGCAAAGTAGAGTTTCTTCTGTTGATTTTCCTTGTTGGTTGGATGTCTGAAGCCTTTACTTATGCCTAGGGGCTTTTTTGTTTGTTTGAGTCTGTGTAAACAAGTGTAATTACAAATCTATTAAATTAACATCCACAGAGGTTTTGTATTGATATTTTTATTGCTGTTTAAATCAAAAAAATGCAGGTCTGTGTCATTTCTTCAACTGCACAGATGAGTGTAAAATCCAGATATGTTCCAATAATGATTTTTTTTACTTGCTGTAATGAAGGTGGATTACTAAGGTGAGACTTCAAGGAAGAACATTGCAGACCACAACACTGAAGGTGTGTTTTTTGCTTTCAGAAAAATTTAGAGTTTAATTAAAATATTTAAAGAGGGACTTGATCAGTCATAGATTTCAATACATACATAATAAACAGGAACATGAAAGTCTATTTGTACAAAGTCAAAGATGGGCACAATGATACCCTTGATGACAGAAAAGCACATTGGGTTGTTTACCTAATACAGTCTCAGCCTTCCTGCCTCCTCAGCTCTCCACCTAATTAGCACAGATTTCAGGGAAAAAAAAAAGAATGGATTTACTTGTCCTGATGTACATTCAGAATTTTATCATTAGGTCAACAAGGACTGCAGTGCAATTTTTTAGCATCCAAAATAGTTTCATGTTAAATTAACCCATTACATGTTAATTGCATGAGTATCTAGTCTTTCACCATAACATTGATCAGACAATGGTTTCTCTTGCTCAAATTTTCCTGTCTCTGTGTTTTGCAGTTTTATCTGTTGTGACAGATGAGCTTTGAGTTTCAAATGGAAGGTGATAATGTGCTAGTCACATCATCCCATTTGATTAGTTATTTCATAAAACTATTTTGATGACTAATCACTTTTACCATGTCAAAATGAATCCTACTCAGTTTGAAAGGTACTGTACAGACACAGTAGTAATGGATTAAAATTACATGTGGATAATGACTTTAAAATTTTTAAAATGCAGAAACATTAGTTCTCTACACAGTTTGTAAATCACACAGATGCCTATGCATAGCAATAAGGGAATAAGACTGCCTCCTCAAGTGTGGTTGTTTGATAACAGATATTGTATTACTCTTTTCAGAAACCAATATGGCTCTCTGTCTTAGAATCAATTAGGTTTTATACCCTTACGCTTCTAATTGGAAGTCTGTTCCTAATTCTTGTTTCTCTCATGGTTAAAAATCTCCTCATATCCAGCCTAATTGCATCCATAACTGGTTTATATGCATTTATCCTTGTGTCAGCACTGTCCTTTACCATAAATAGTTTTTCTCCTTCCTGATGCTTACCCATCAAGGATCTTTATAGAGCAATCATATTCTCTCTTTCAGACTTCATCTGATGGACTTAACAAGCAAAGCTTTTTTAGTAACTTTTTATGAAAAGCCTCTCCATTCTACTGATCATCCCTTGAACTGTTATATTTCTGATCCAGATTTTGGTTCAACTTTGTAAAAAACAATATTTTAGATGGGTTTTTCTCCAGCATCTTGAGCAGTCCCTAATGATTACATGAACCACCTGTTACATCTCAATATTGCATTTGACCTTTTCTTTTTTATTGTTATTTATGGTGTTTCAAGCACTGATTGGTGCATGCCAGTCACCGCTGTTCGCAAGACTTTCTCTACCTACCAGTTTGTATGCGTACACTTGTGCATTTTCTAAAATCACTAGCACTTCTGCTGTGATTAATCACAAAAAGAAATGCAGAATATCTTATTCTGCAGAGTATCTCTCTCTCTGCGCTTGATTTACAGAGAATACAACTTTATGTCAATTTGAATAGTGAGAATTCAGAGAAATATTATTTCATGGTTTTGTTCAAGAGATTATAGACTTAAAGGTCCTGAACTTTGTTGAGAAGACTTCACAGTCTGTTAGCAATGATTAACTGAAATCCAAGATTTTCAAACAAGTTTTACAGACCTTATAACCACCAGTACAGACTTTAAAGATATATTACAGACACTGTAGATGAATTCTCAAAATCTCAGGTAGGTCCCATAGAGTAGGAATGCAGAGTTCAGACTGAAAAATCTACCTGGTGTTTTGGTGCGGTGGTTTTTGCCCAGGGGGGCACTTTTGGAAGTAGTGCAGGGGAAGCTCTTAGCAGCTTCACCTGTGTCTGACGAAAACAACCGATCAGTAATTAGCTTTGAGGATTGACACTTCGTTACACCAGTGAGAGGGTTCATACGCTTCTGCAAACACCCATGTTAAAAACGAAGAAATCCCGGGAAAAGCTCTCTTGATTTCCAGCCAGGAAAGAGGTAACAGGGCCGGGCCCAGCCCGCGCAGCCCAGCAGAGCCGGCCCTGGCCTGGCCCCGTGGGTGCTGGGCAGGAGCAGAGACTCCATCAGCCCCAGCCCCGCTCCCGTGGTGTCCCAGCGGCCGAGATCCTGGCCCTTCCCCCGGCGGGGCCGATCCTGGCTCCTGCCGCAGCTCCCGGAGCCCGCCGGGGTCAGGCGGCCATCTGCAGGCCCTGGGCGAGATTTTAACCCTCTCAGTGCTCCGACCCTTCCCGAGAGAGAGAGAAAGGACCAGAAATGCCAGAATGTAAAGGGACAACATGATATACTGAGTCAGTGATGAAGAAGATGAATTCTAGAGAAGAAGGATGAAGAGATGCCTTGATCTTGAGGCTGAAATCCTCTTGTGAGGCTATGGAGAAAGATTTTCTTTTCCCTGTAACACATGAAAGAACTATGGGGAGGTGGCTCTTTACTTAGCAAAGGCCCCTATGTAATTCTGTGAGAACTTTGAACAAAGAGAGGGAGAGAATGAAAGAGAAGAGTGATGAGGATTCTGTGCTCCCAGAGACAAAGGAGATGACTTCTGCTCCCAGTGATGAAGATGAGCTGAAGATAGATGCAGAGAACTTTTGCTTTGGAATAGTTCACCTTTAAACTGGTACCCCATAAGCTGACATGGCCCATACACACAGCTGTGGGAAGGCTGTGTGAAAATGGGAGGGACTTCTACGATTGCAGGTTTCCCTGGCCGGCTGCTATTAGTGAGAGTTGAAAATCACAAGAGAACTCTTTTTCTTGTGGAAAGTCTCCATGACAATTTGCAAGAGGGATTTCTCTCCCTAGGTGAATTGATGATAGACTATTTTAAAAGTGGTAAACTGACTGAAAATACTGAGTTTTGTTTCTTTACATTGACAGTGGGAAGAAAAAGGTTGTGGGGAGGGGAAGGTTCTGAAGGGTTTTTGTTTGTTTGTTTATTTGGGTTTTTTTCTCATTTTTTTCTCCCTTTAGTTACTGTCAATAAACCTCTCTTTATACTCTTTTAAGTTTTGAGCCTGTTTTGCCTTTCTCCTAATCCCATCTCACAGCAAGAAATGAGTAAGTACACCCTAGTGAGTGCACCTGTGATTGGCCAGCACAAAAAACTACTACACTACTTGATGCATTAGCTAAGAAATTTCAAATTTCAAACCACTACATTTGGGTAGAGCAGATGGACATTGACAAATGACATAATGAGACAACAACACCTCTGTCTTGGAGAAAGTAAATTAAAAATTTGTTGTGTAAAGGAAAAACAATGTAGAAATACTCTCAAGCATCAAACTTTCATTAAACTCTATAACATATGAATCTGGTCACATTAGACACATGTAAAAATGCAGATTTCAAAACCCTTTTGTTTTTTTTTTCCGTTTTATTTCCCCTTACATTTTATGAGAACACTGCAACTGGAAAAATAGTTTTGCCAGAAAACATTCCACTGAGAAACTGGGATAAATCTGACATACCTTTACAGTTTAAAATATAATGTGTCCTTGATTTAAGAAATCTGACCCAGAACAGAACGAAATTATGAGCCAGGGAAATTCTTCCAATTAAAAGTGATTGTTTTTGCAGTGAACCTCTTCACTGCAGGCAGTTACTTCAAGAGCTTTGTCAGTTTAAATGAGTTTGCCAGCAGCTGTCACACATCTTTAGCCAATTTTTTCTTGTCACACACTAAAGAACCAGAATGACTGTCTTTAGCTGTTATGAAAACCACTTGGATTTCTTGGAATACTTTTAAGTGAAATTCCTGTGGCATTTCTTGAACTTATTCAGGATGGCAGCCTGGCTCTCTGGGACAGTCTGCTGATACTCAGGACAAGTGCAGTGCAGATGCATTTTCCCACAGAGTCTTGCAAAGGAGTGTAGCTGTGTTTCATCAAGGTGTGAGAACCTCTAGGAGGAAGGATAGCCCTGGGGAATACCTCTGCTGTACACCCTCTGTGTGACCATGATCAAACCAGTCTGTACCATGATCAAACCAGTCTGTCAAGCAGAGCTGAGGAGGTGCTGATACTTCAGCACTTTGTGTGGAAACCCTTTAATGAATGATGGTGGGATGTTTGGATGTGGCTCATAGAGGGAAAGCTTTGCTCATGGCTAGATGTCAGTCATTACCATTAGCCATGGTAAAAGGGGAAGGTACCTTGGGATACTGACATATTAATGTAGATTTTTGGCTTCAGCAATTAGAACTGCTCTTGCTCTCGCAATTCAGAACACAAACAGGGAAGGTCATAAGGTTCAAGCCTATCAGACAGAAACTCAAATACCTAAGACATATTCATAGGTACTTCTGTCTTCACTTCCATTGTGAGTCTGATTAATAGTTTGTGGGGGTTTTGAATTCTTTTGATATATTTTAAAAGCTAAAACTGGTTATTAGCATAGAGTTATACCAAACCAAAAGTATAGCCTTTTCTCATTTTATGACATGCTACTGCTAAAAAACACCTCATGGTGGTGTAAGAGTATCTACACTAACTAAATAATTAACTAAGCATGTAAATTCCTGTAATCTTCAGACAGAATCTAACACCTGTTTGCTTGTGAGACCTGTGAAAATCTCAGTCCTAATCATATCTGCTTACCCATTACACTTTTTGGGTTGTATGTCAGATACTCCACATGGCTGTACTGTGGTCAATGAGTTATGAGCTAAAAATGTTTGAGGTGAAGGTCATGCCAAACCCCATATTTTCTCCTGTTTGCTTTCCCCAGTGAACTCCAAACATGCCAGCTTCTGCTGAGGAAAAGGGTGCTCAGTCAGACAAGTGCTGAGCTCTGTGCACAATGTGCTCCATGCTCAGTAAATCATGAATTCGAGCCCATCCCAAGATCACCATGACTGTGCACTCCAAGGCTGACTGAGACCAGTGTTCCTGAAGATGCTCTGTGGACAGATAAGCCACAGGCAGCCACATCCATGAGAAGCCACCTGAAACTGGTAATTGATAAGCACAGTATAGATCTTTTGTTCATAATCTTCCATAACATTCTGCTTTTGCCAGTCTCCTAAGTGGAACAGAAATATGTGTCACACACATCAAAACAAGAAATTACCAGAATAAATCCAAGGGAAGTGTCCCTCATAAAAGTATTAGGTCACAGAGTGCAATTTAAGTGGTGGTTTATCTTTTTCTGCCTAGAGGGGTGGATGGGTAATGGGATCTGAAACTGAACACTCTTTTGCTCAGACCCACTCTACCTCACTCTACCTCATGGCTGACCTAATCATAAATTCATGACTGCTGTAAAAAACTCAGGCTGTGAGCTTTATTGACCCAAGCATGACACCCAGCAATTCAGGAGAGACCAATCTAAACATCTCGTTTCATTTTATTTCATGAAGCCAAGAGCCCATATCACTTTCAAGTTCATTTCAGCTTTCTTGTGTGCTTCAGCAGAAAACAACCCCCCTATGTACACTTTTGGTCCACTAAAATTATATTAAATTCATCTATGCTAAATTTCACAGAGTTTCTAAGGGAAATATTTTATATAGTTAGCCATACAGAGAAATGCATCATGCTGAGGAAAAAGAGTAACATTTATATATAAAAGTGTGTATTGTCTGGGTTATTGTATCCTTTGAATAGGATACTCCTTGAAAAGGGTAAAGAACTGCACAGAGCTTCTCAGAGGCAGGGATTCAGCAAGTCTGCTTGTGTAACACCACAGGGAGTAAAACAAATTAAAAATCTTAAGATAGTCAAAATCAGGCTAACACAGAATGAACCAAAGGACAGGGTTGGGAAGTTTCTAAATATATATACAGGAGTTTTTAAATATATATACATACATACATATATATATATACGATTTGGAATTTCTTTTATTTGGAAAATCCCATAGATATTCTTTCACTCAAGCTTTCAGCTAGTAAATCAATTGTTCTGGAAATATATTCAGCTTCCCAGAAAAAAGTACATTTCTTCTATGACTGAAGCAGCCAAAAATTGACTAAGAAGGACTTTTCCCACTGTATAAGGTAAAATCAACTTGTAGCTATAAAAAATATTGTCTTTGTTTTGTTTGTTTGAGACATGGACATTCTAAAAGTTAATATGAGCTTGGGTTGAACATCTGTTAGTTAAAAGGCACTAAACCTGGGTGAGTAGTTTAATTCACTTCCAAACTGAAAATAGTGAAAAAAAATTGCAAACATTTGAATTCTGAATAAAGATGCTCAATTATTGATACATAGCTTTCATTTTCTTTAAAATCATCATTTTTATTTGGATTAATGGCCCTGAGAGTCCTGACACAAAGAAATCCTGAGTCTGTTTGACTCACTCTAAATTCAGGTTTTTTCCAAAGTGTGAAGCTGCAGTAAAATGGACAGATGTTTTTTTAAAAGGTGATATATAAAGCCTCCAAAGAATTTGTCACATGCGTACAGATGTAGATAATAAAAAAGTAATAGTAGCTGAACACATCAGGATCCTTTTGTGCCAAAGAATCATGAGATCAAATCAATAAATTTTAATACATTTGTTAGGAGAATCCCTTTCAGATGAGAAGCAGGGAAAATTCAGGGAGAGCTTGATCAGGCAAGAGGAATGATAGATTTGGGGAGCATGGTTGTTTTTCAATCAGCTATTTAGGTGAGATATCACTGTACTTATTTCCCACTTGTTTTCCTCCTACCCCAGAGATGTTTTTGCTCAGAATAAGCTTCTTATTTCAGGTCATGTAAGAGGCTGAGAAACTTTCTTTGCACTGCTATGCAGACCAGGATTTCCATGGAACATGGGCAGCAGATACTGGCCCAAAATATCTGCCACATTTTCTGTCAGTGCCAGAGTGCACACATGGGCCCTGCTGTTCCTGCCCACAGCCTGGGACCTCATTCCAGCCCTGGGACCACCAGTCCCAGCCCCAGCGAGGCCACAGGACACAGGACACATCTCCAGCCCCACCACAGCCTTGTCCCTCCTGTCCAGAGGCTGAGTCCCACCCCAGCCCACATCCCATCCCCAGGGCTGGGGCTGCCCAGGAGCCCCCAGCCAGCTCTGCTCTGCCCGGGAGATTCTGCCCCTGGTCCCTGGCCCCCGGACACAGAGGGGATGGGAATGATCCAGGCAGCCACGAGTAACGAGCTAGCAGCAGAGGAGTAAATCACCTCCCTCAGGAGATCCAATAACTCGTCGAGTAAAAGGGTAACAGGGCTTCTCCTGGATTGCTAACAGGACAAAGCAGTTACCAGCTCTTCTTTATTTGGAGAGCAGCAGCTGAAGCTGACTCATACAAAATGTTAAATCTTATACTGACCTGCTCTACCCTCTATTACAATTACTGTGTCTCCACTTGGAGACTTATGTTCTCCATACAATATGTTCAGCTCATCAAAGTGATGTATGCACACAAGCCTCCATATTCATGCTGCCTCTCAGGAATACATATAGAAATGGATCCTTGAAATTGTATAGATATAAATAGACACATAGATAGGACAAAAATCTCCATGAAATATCTCTAAGTGAAGTCAGATTTTCTTTTAAGCATACAGTTCAGCCTTGGTAATTGCTCACACAAATGCTGCCTGGAATATGGTAGGAGCTTTAGCAAAGATGTAGATGTCCAGAAAATTCAGATCTATGCATGTATATTTTTTATTTGTACTATGCAGAGGGAAATATTTCTTTGTGAAAATTTAAAATAATCCATTGAAAAGGTCATCAATCAATCTTTAGGCAAGGAAGCCAAAAGTGAAAAGTCATTTTTACTTAATGTCAACCTCTCTCTCTGAAAAAGAACATTTAAAATAATGCAATTAAAAATAATATCAAATTATCAGTAATATTTTTCAGATGTGGCATTTCAAATATTTTATTTTAGGTATTTTATCTCTTGATGTTTTCGAATCCATAAACACTCCTAGGAAAAAAAAAAAAACTTTGGTTACATGTACATTAATTTTCAATTATTGTATGAAATATATCTAAGTCCCAAAAAATCTTTCATAACAGGGATTTCATTCCTAGCAGGGATTTTAATAACTGTTGCCCGACCAGCTCTGCAGAAGAGCACTACCATGGTGTTTCACAGATCTCTCTGTGCTTCCCAGCAGAACATATTGCAAACCTGCCCTCAATGACCTTTCATAAGCAAGTGACTGATATTTTTTTTCTTTCTTTGACCACATTACACGTCATGTTTTTCCAGTCAAAGCCTGAACTGAAAAGAACTCATCATCACATTGACAGATTGCCACATTTCTGACTTGATTCTGCATGTTCACATTAAATTCATCTGCCTCTGCAAAAGGATTGGGACCACTGTTTTATAGACAAATGTGCCCAATTGATCAATAATATACTCTCATCAGGCCATGGAAAGTATTTACTTGCTCTCAGTGAATGCCAAAATTCCCTGTCTAATTCAATATGCTAGCAAATGAGGACACATTAAATTGCTTTCCTGTATGTATATGTCTATTGACAAGAGATTTCATGCTAATCTCCTTTATACCACAGAACTATTTTAATGGTTGAATGCTTCAGCCTTTGTCTCCACTGGGTAGTAAAGGTAATCAGGCTTTCTCTTCCATAATTTCTCTTCCCTGCCTGCAGATGTATACAGAACATTTTCTCCATAAGCTTAATGGAAAAACTCTACATTTGGGAAGAAAATACAAGTACTAATAATAAGCAGAAAGCTCTGCAAAGTTGATGCTCAGGCCTGGAATTCTTCATTTCATCCAGCACCATCACATACTTTCTGCGATGCCAGAACATAGTTTCAATACCTTGCCTGTTTGTCAGACCCAACCTAAGGTATGTTTTCTTGGTTCAAGACCCTGTTAGAGATTCCATTAGTTTTATTTACATGACACAGGTTGGAGACATTATTCTGACAATCTGCTCCAGGCCATTGTCAGCAGTTGCACATATACCACACTGAGAGCCTCGCAGGAGCCTGAAGTTAATCTCTGCCACACATCGGGGCCTCACAGCACGCGGGGTAGGGTTGAGTCCTGCCATAGCTCACGACCACCCAGCCCAAACACAAGCAAATCATCCAAGGCACACATGATTTCACTGGCACAGAAATGTGTTCCAATGTCTCCTCCACCACGCCAGTTCCAGAACAACACCTTCATTACAGATTTGGCCAATATTTCACCAAGCTGATGTGCAAGTCAAATCAGACAGGACTGTCTATGATGGATATATCTATAATATTAACAATATGCTATATATGGCATGGATTTTACAAACATATAATATAATTTTTTTCAGATTCTAGGATGCCTAAGTATATTAAAAAAAAAAAAAAAAAAAAAAAAAAAAACCTGAAACACATTAATCAAAAANAAAAAAAAAAAAAAAAAAAAGACACAAAAAACCTGTAACACATTCATGCAAATAAAACAACACCAAAAAACTCATTGAAATAGTCACAGGGCAGAGCCAATCATAGGTCCATGGTCATCAAAATACTACCCTGGCATCTAATTCATTATCCTGTTCTACAGAAAACAGAACAATAATCTTTGCCACCCACACACAATATTTGCTGCAGTGTCTTACCAGGGTCAGATGAAATATTTTTGGAGCTTTTAACTGCTAGTTAAAATTTTTATTTATATTTACTTTCTCATGTAAAGAATAATAATGTAACTTTATGATCAGAAATATTAGAAATTTTATGTTAGCAGATAGGTGGTAGTGGATATTCTTTTGAAAGGAAAAAAAAGGAATAGCTTATGGGTTTTGAAAGACAGCCCTGGAACTTGTGAAGTAATGTAATTCAGGCAGTATCTCTTTGTGCTGCCATGACTCCGAACAGGTTCCTATCTGCATCATGTGTGCTGATAAGACAGTCAAATACCACCGGTCTGTGATTTGTAAACATCTAAATCAAGGGCACTGCTACATTCCCTGATCATTCATGCAGTGGAGTGCAGCAAAATGGAACAGAAAAGCTCTTTGGAGCTCTGACTGCAATGCCCAGAGTTCAGTAAATTAGCTGAGTCTGGGGAAAGGTTAAAAGAAACAAGCTGGTTTGATTCAAGTTATAATTATTTTTCTTGTATCATTTTTGGCATTCTCAAAGCTTGTTTATGCCCTAGAAAGGCATGTACTTCTGCCAGCTCCATGCAAATTATTACTCTATGCATGACCTTGTCAGGCAGCCACATTGAGCATTTCATTGTCTATGGGAAAACTCTGCTTTAATTCAGCCAAATAATTATCACAAAAGTGGTGCAGTGAAAAAAATAAAATCCCTGGGTCTAATGCTTCAATACTCCAATTTTTTTAGTGATTTGCAAGATATACAAAATGGAAATAAGGTAGTCAAGTGAAAATAGTAGTAATTTCAGTTCATGTAAATGATAAAACAAAAGTTCAAGGCAACAGGGTCCATACACATTTTTATTTCAATCATGAGACTACGTACTGCATCTCAAAAGGGACATCTGAATTGACACTAAACATGTGGCTTCAGTTCTTGCTACCATATTGTGCTCACATGGAATTTGCTACTGTCTTCCCAGTTCTGAAAATTTGTCTGAAAGGTACAGATTTGTGTGTCTCAGTAAGAGACATTTGGCAATTGTCCCTTCTGCTGTGACATGAAGCAGTACCAGAGGATCCCCAGCTTCTCTCATGCTTTTGGCATAAACTTTGCAATGACACCCTGTTTGGATTCATTACTCCCAAAGAAATAAAATTGCTTCAGATTCAGCCTCTTTTCCTGAGGAAGAGGGGCTTTCACTTCAGAATATCTGGTCAATTTTAATGCCAAAAGAAAGCTTTTTTTCAACAAGTGGAAAAGCTCATCTCTTCATTATAAATTGAAAATTTTAAAGGAAGCATTGGTGCCTAGGGTGCAATTCACTGCCTGACCATTGGTACCTGGCTTTGGCATGTGGTTTTCTAGGTTTTTTGGTGTTTTTTTTTTTTCTTTTAATAAAAGAAGCCATAAATGATACATTAATCCAAGATATATGAGATGAGGATCAAATCTGGGTTTTTTTTGTACACATGTGCACCCTTAACTTTCAGAATCTCTGTTTTGTGCACACCCAAGCTGTGTTTCATTTAGCTCAGGTGAACAATGCAGCCATGGCACAGGGCTCAGGGCTCTGCCAGGTGCTCTGTGCCATTACTGACCACCTCAGCTCTCTGTGCTCTGGAGCTGCCCCACCTTTAGCAGCAGAGCTGACCAAAGCTAATTCCTGGAGGTCTGCCTGACCTGCTGTGGCACTTTGAACTGCAGGGTAAATGTACTGGTGGAACATGAAGCCCCCATGAGCAGAGGTTCAAGTGGGCCTTGCACCCCCCAATGCCACAGTATCCAGTACTTTAAGGTGTACAAAAAGGTCACTGAAGTCCCCTTTACCCTGCTGGGGTCTTAACCCTGAAAAACCCCCACTTTGCCCTCCAGAACCATGGCTTTCATACAATTTAAAAGCAGCACAGAAGAAGCAACTTTTCTCTCTGAAATAAGAGTCCTAAAGACCCCAGGTTTACCAGAATGAATTAAGTGGGGCAGAAAAAAACACTGTAATCAATGTTCATTTTAGGCTCATTTAATTTTAATTTTTATTTCTGGCTTTCAAAATTGGATGAATAATCTTCTTTATGAACATTTATATTGCACTGTAAATTTGATAGCTTATATCTTTGCAGAAGTGCTAAATGTTACAATATTTAATTTGATTCTGCTAGTTTAGGATAAAATTTATATTCATTACACACAGATTGTCTAGTTTAGTTTTATACATAGATATATATATATTTTATACATAGATATATATATGTTTTTCAGCCTGGCCCTAGGAAAAATAAAAAAGAGTGTCATTTCAGATTTTCCTTAAATCATTAATTTAAAGAACAACATTATCTTTGACAATAAACTTTCAAATTACATTTCTTGCTTTCAGGATTTAAGGCCTCATAAGAAATGTAAGGGTGAACCTGTTACTTAAATATTCCTCATGAAAACTACTGTTTCTCATTGAGGTCCTGGGACACTTACTGATTGAAATGTCTCCCAAAGCCAGACATTTCAAGGAAGAAAAAATTCAAATGATCCCTTTAAGTCTTGCAGCCACGTATCCCCAGTGTTTTCATATGCTCAAATCTGTTTTTCATGTAAACCAACAAGGTTGTCCTTTGTTTGGTTAAATAAATACAAATAAAATTAACAATTGTATAATACCTGCCTGTACTCACATGACAGATTTTGTGGCTTTTTATACCATAAAATTAAGCCTCGAGCAATGTTGTTACTGGCTAGAATTTCAAGTCAGAAGTGTTTTGCATTACCATGTGCCTGAGCTCTTTCTATCATGTAATACTCTCAGTTTAAAGAACCTCTTTCAAGGGCTGCATGCAGACATTGCTGGTGGCATTACATGGGAAACACCAGGAAGGATCATTGCCCTCAGCCATGGAGAAAACAAGCAAAATACAGCCTTTAACTGCCTTCCTTTCCCTGCAAAATAACATTTTTTTAAAAAAGAGTAATCACAGTACCCTTTTGGAGGACATGCAGCAGAGCAGTAAGGCTTGTGTACCATCTCACTGCTTACTAGGCAGCACAAAAAACATCTGATTCTGAAGCTCATTCCCAGGCCCAAAAGAAACCTCACATTTATTATTAGGGACACAGAAGCAAATAGTATGTGAAAAATAGATGCTCAAAATGTTTGCAGAGAGAGAACCAAGAATTATGTTTGTGAGTATGGCACATTCTTATAAACTGACAGACAGAGTGAAATGAAAATGGCAGTGCACATCTCAGCAGTCCTGTGCTCTTTTACATCTCCAGGAATGTCAGATCTAAACCACTGTTTATTTGAACAGAAAAACCTCTCTTAGAAGACAGGTTTTTTCCTCTCAGGCTTTCAATGCAACTGTTCTCCAAGAAGCTCTCATCTGATTTTTGATCCGAACTACATCACATTATTCAAGAAATTGTAATATAATCTTTTAATCAATTCAACAGCCAGGGAAAATCAGTTAGAAAAAGCCATGCTGAGCAGGTCTCCAGACTTAAAGAATTAAAGAATTTATGTTTTTCCACTTGAATTTATGTCTTTGAGAACCTGGGTTAAAATTACTGAGTCATCTCTTCCCAGTGCAGATTGCACTTTTTAAGTAAAAATAAGCGGAAAGGTTCATTTACTACAATAGTTAGACCAGGTATTGAATTTTGAAAAAATATTTTTGCAAAGGAAATATCAGAGTTTTTAAGCAATAGGGAAATGCAGAAATCACAGAGAATTAGTAAAGTGTCCAGAAACATGATGAAATCAGAGTAAAGAATGCATGAGAACTGCTTCTTTCTGTAATTTGACTTCTTCAACACAGTTTTGATGGTGATCACCAGGGTAAGTGTGATACTGAGCTGTATGAGGTTGGGTCATGCTTTCCTTTCACTGTCTATTTGCTGCTCTGCAGTGGATATTTCCTATACTCTATGGTCTTCCTAACTTCTTGATACTCTGAAAACAACATGTGCCACAGTTTTCAGGACAAAGTCCTTGGTCATCTAAACGTGCCATGGTTTTGAGGAGATGTTGGTATGCACCAGGCTGTAGGGGTGATCCTAGGGCTGTTTCCCTGCAGGCTGCCTATTCTGGGTGGCCTAGCATGAGGTCCTGCACCTGCATGAAGACCTGAGGTCCACCACTGTGCATCCCACAGCCATGTGCTCCCATTCCAAGCCCTGCACACCCCAGCAAGGACCCCTGAGAGTAAATGTGTGCTCTGTGGTGTGTTTTCTGCTCCAGCCTTCTCACATGACAAGATAATTGAGACCAAAGCACAGAGGAAGGGTGAAGGTATGAGTGAATCTTAACAACCTCTACAAAACTAGAGAATTTAGCTTTCTCATTCACTAGTCTGCTCACAGTGTAGCCTCACATAAAAGTGACAGGTAGAAAGAATCTATTACTAAGGAAGGACTACAGACAGGTTCTTCCAAAGACAGAGCCCACATCACCATCTCAGTTATGAAGGCAGAGTCAGAGAGGTGGCCTGACACATGGCAGCCCCTCTGCATCCCTTGTCTCCTTCCAGCAGCAAGAGGGCACTGCCTGCCATTCCCACACAAGCAGAGCTGCACAAGCTGTTTGGCACTGCTGAGCAGCCAACACAGCTCTAGCAGACCCCTGGCCAGTGCATTTGGAGGTCCTTGATGGTGCCAATGCATGCAGTATCAGAGGATCTCTGAGTGATCAGGGATGCACTGGTTTTGGCTGGGATACAGTTAATTTTCTTCATAGTAGCCTGCACAGGGCTGTCATGAAAACAATGTGGATAACACAGTAATTTTGCTGAGCAGAGCTTACACAGAGCCAAGGCCTTTCCAGCTGCTCACCCCATCTCACCAGCGAGGAGGCTGGGGGTGCACAAGGAGTTGGGAGGGGACAGAGCCAGGACAGCTGACCCCAAATGGCCAAGGGATATTCTACAATTTACAGTGTTGTGCACAGCAATAAAAGCTGCAGAAAGAAGGACAAAACAGGGGGCATTCAAAATTACAGTGTTTCTGTTCCCAACTAACCATCAAGGAAGATGGAGCTGTTTTCCTGGAGATGGCTGAACACCTGCCTGTCCTTGAGAAGTTGTGAATTAAGTCCTTGTTGTACCTTGCTTGGACACGCTGCTTTTGCTTCACCTATCAGACCCATAAGTTTTCTAAATTTTGTCCTTTGATTCTCTCCCTCACCCTACTGTGGGGGTAGTGGCCAAGTGACTATGACTGTCTGTTGGGCTTAAACCACAACAAGGGATTAATCATGTAATAATCCTGTATTTAACCCCATTGCTCAGCCTGACTGTATAAAGTAATGTCACACTGAAAGAGAACACAATGGTTTTATGGGTCACATCCTTTAACACTGGATTTCAGGACCTATTTTTACTTCCTAGCTTACTAAGAGTTTGTGAAGTACTCAAAGGTCAGAAGCCTTCAAATTTCATGGTATTTGTGCAGCTGTCCAGACCAAGAGAATATCAATCAGATTTCAGTCAAATTTTATTTTTTATTTTATATGGATGAAAAGATGCACAGTTTTACTTAGCAAATGTTAGAATGTAACTCAGAACATTTGGTTATTCAGCTTCTGCCTAGGCGTGTTTCATCACAGCCCAACCATTTCTGAAACTCCACAGGGATTATAGAATATAAGAGATAAAGGGCCCGTTAAAACACCACAGTCCTTATAAATTCTTGTTGTGTCAATTTTTCAGCTGGAAAGGATGACAGAAGCATGAAAAAGCATCCTAACAGAGTACAGAGTCCATCAGTGCCCTGAAAAGAGACATGATCCTAGCAGTCTTCCAGTATTGCTGTCTTTGAAGGGTGGATAAGAAAGAGCTGGAGGTTGCAATGCGCAATGAAGATTAAAAGCACTTTTCCTGTAGAGAGGAGCTCATCTGACATCCATTTAAAGGTAATGATAGCAGTCTATTAAAGGCAGGTGAAACACAGGGACAGAAGAAAATGTGTCTAAATAAAAAATAATGGTCATTGAGCTTAAAGGACTCAAAAATAAACACACATCAGGTCACTAACCAGTAAACAATAGAATCTTAAGGGCCATTTATCACAGAACTGAACAGATATACATAAAAAGAATAATGTTCTTCACCTCAAAGGGTAAATCAAAAGCATGCTTTTAACCAGCAGCAGCCCAAGAGAGGGAAACAAAGAAGCTCTTTTGATTCACTCGTGACACTGCAGACATAATGGCATCACCTCTCAAGACAGTGAAGGCTAAGTCTGAAGTTCCTTCTTAGGGTTTTTTTTTTCAATTTATTTAAAACCAAAATTAATTGAAGGAAGATAGGCTGTTCAGGACTTGTGTTGTATGCTGGGGGGTGAATGACAGCTCTATATAGCTGAATTGATAAGTCTTAAATGGTCTATAAATACCTATAAAACTCAACAGTGTTTCCAACCAATCTGGTCACCATCAAGTATAAGACTCGTTTCACAAGTTTTTTAATTTTCCTCATTCAGGCTGAGCTAAGAAGATATGAAGATACAAATACAGATTTCTGCCAGACTGCAGTTCACAGAACAGATTCGCAGCTTTTATACACGGTTGCATCTTGTTAAACTGCACAGAGACATGCAGATTCAGAGATGAGTATCTTGTCCGTCAAGCAAGTAATGCTGCTGTATGTGTGGAAAGGAACAATTTATTTTAGGACTAGAAAAGGAAACTATTTTATGCAAGACTGCACTAGCCTTGCAGAGTCTGGTTTGCAACAAAATTTTTACAGAGAAAGTGGATTGAGTTCACCTACTTGAAACTTGTAAATAAGGCATTGCTTCATAGATGTGACCAAATTTCCTCAACAACTCAGAATAGAACTTTTCTGTCTCAAATATCTTCCAGAGCCTTTAAATCCACTGACACAGATGCCACTTATATATGTTAGACAGATGCTTCATAACAGGAGAATTTATAATGTCAACCTTTTTCTTTTTATGCCAGAGGAAAATGATTATTTTCTTGATCTTAGATACAAGCAGGTTTTGATGCCACCCAGCCACATGTGCAGGCATGTCTGTGTCCACATCCACCTGTACGTGCCACCAATCCATTCCAGTGCTTTGGAAAAACGTATTGCATATGAACTTTCTAGAATTCCACATCCTACTTTAGATGTAGCCCACTTGGAAAATTCAAATGCAAAGCAGAAAGATGAATATTTGACTTGCTGTTCCAACAGACTTGGATGACTGAAACACCCACTGCCAGTAAAACTGTTCAAGATCTCTCATGAGAACTTAATATACAATTTCAGTAAGTTTACTTGTCTGGTAATGCTTCTGGAAAGCTAGTCATAATCATCATCTTAATTAAAAGATGTCCAAAATTAGACTGACAAGAACCATCAGCCTAAGTCTTTCTTCTGTCAGACTTGCTGTAATATGTTCTGAAGGTATCCTATATCCCACATACTGCCTTGCTGGTGACTATGTGGCTGTTAAGAGAAAAAGTTTTTTTCTTTGCATTAGGGAGCATCAGAGAAGAATTTTCCTACACAGTAAATGCTACTTACAGATACATATTTTTCATTCCTTGGTGTTCAAAAAAATCACAACCAATTTCTACACAGGTAACGTGTGTAAACCAGTTGATAGAACAAGTCACAGTAATGCTTGCTTTGGTGCTAATTCCATTACTCTGATCAGTGCTACTTCAAGGTAGGAAATAGCTTGGGGAGAACAGTTTAAAATGCGTTATACAGACAAACAGATACTTAGAGAATTTGTGACTTTTACACCACAAAAATCACAGATGTATTTGATTGAATTTCTGAAACTAATTCACAATTAGGAATGCATTAGAAATGGCCAATGACCGCTTTTTAAAACTTTCATTCTTTAAGAGCAGAACAAAAATCCACTGAAGCTGAAAATAACTCACTACTAAAAAAAAAAAATGCCAATAAGATTCAGTTCAAGGCTCCCTGGGTGTTACCTCTTTGTCTGACTTCAGATTATGATGATTTAATGATGTTCCTATCTCCATTGAATTCACATTAAAGAGGACATAGGACAAACCATTTTGGTTGTATTTAGTTAACTATTGCTTCTTTCTCCATGTGCCCGGGACAGCCCAGAGGAATTCTAGGCAAAGACACTGTTATGAGCATCTATTCTAAAAAAAAAAAAAAAAAAATTACTGACAGCTTTCATGTTTGCTTAGAGCACATACTAATATCTAGAAATTCATTGCACAGGTGATCTTGAGCAGAAAATATTCTTTTCCATATCTGTCTAGATATACCTAAGTGGAATGCACATTTCTTGGTGACTCAAGGATGTGCTCTCTGAGACAATGTCTTCAGTTCAGCAGGGGAAAGGTTTGACTGGGAACAAAGCAGAAGATTTGGCAGAAGGAGCAAGTATTTTTTGTGTGGTCCTAGCAATCTGCTGCCATTCTCTCTCCTTCTCTTCTCCTTCCCTCACGGAATGAGTGCAGACTCCTACATGGGAAAGCATTGGAGGAGAAAAGGGAGAACAGGAAAAGACTCTGAAAATCAGTGTATCTTGTGTCATGCTGTTCAGGGGTAGGCCTGGCACCCTAAATGCCCTGAACCATAAGTCCAGTGTTTTTCCTGCTTGCAGATTAATTATGCCACAGCCACTCTTTTTTTGAGGGTCCCAAGGTATTCCTTGCAAGAATAAATTACAAACACAAATCAATTCTGTTACTGTCTAAAGTATTGTTCACAGAAGCAGGTGATTGGTGGAACAAATATTAATACTCTGCAAAACAATAATAAATGTTTATTCCCACATTCCTAATGCACTCATCCATGCTCTATAAGGATGATTTTTCACCCTTTCAGTCAGTTCTCCTTTTGGCTATACAGGGGACTCAGGTTCCATAAAGACTGTGGTACTTTTGAAAAGGTTTCCCATTATGAACTGAATCAGACTTTTTCCTGAACTTTATGAGGTCCTCTGAAATGGCAGAACATTGAAATGCCTTTGATATGATCATTTTCTCTCAGAGTAATAATTATAATTAGCTCTTTTCTAATATCCTCTTTTGGCTTTAGTACAGCTAAGGCTATAAAACAGACCTGAAACTTTTCCCAGGCACTGTTGGGAACTCTTTTGTATTTTAAGTCAATATATAAATATAATAAGTTTTCTTAATGTGAATGAAAATTCTGTATGAGCTCAAAGGACTTTTATGATGTTCTACAAAGATATTAGACCCCTCTTCCCTTGAAGTAACCTTGACTAGATGGCTAGAAACTCATGAGGGGTATTCTAGAATGTGTCCTGGTTGTCTTCCTTCCTCCCCCATTTCATCATTTTATCCCTCTCTTACTCTTTTCCTTCTACACAGAATTTTCCTTTCCAAGTGACCTGAGCCTCTTAAACATTCTTGCCTCTCTAAAAACTTACTCCCCTTACTTCCTTTTCATTTCCAAATACTTCATAAACTTTGTTTACAGCTATGGTGTTTCTTTCTGCAGTAAGAAATCATCTTCAAAGACACCTGCCCATGGCTCTCTAATAAACAAGCTCATGCCAAATTGTTTCATAATGGCATTCTAAAAAGCAAGTATTCAGTCTCAGCCATTCCTTGTTGAGGACTGTCTTATCTACTTATATTTTTGAACTAATTCTTGCTATCAACTTTCAGAATGTGGCCTTGTGATGGTCATTCAGGTGTCTGCATGTGTCCCAGAGGGTTCAGTCATCATCTGCTGCTCTTTCCCTGCCACACACTGTCACTGAGCAACAGCATTCAGAGCACCTTTACTCTGAGGAGCCTCCATTCTACTTCTGTGGGCAGCTTTCACCTCTGATAGAGATGTAAACCTGCTCTTGTGTTTCTGTCATATTCTTATCAAAGGATCAGATGAAATTTTGGATGGGAGGACAAGAGGCCTTCTCTAGTCCAATCTGCTGCTCAAATCAGGGTCAGCTCTGAAGTCAGATCAGGCTGCTCCGTGCTTTATGCAGGTGCTTAAAGGTTTAAAAACCTTAATGGAAGGAAAATGTGCAAATGAGGCTCTGAAAGCCTCATTTTGTGCTGGGCTGTTCTTGTGAATCTCAGTCTCAACATCCTCAAGAGTGCTCTAGTGGACTGCAGCTTTTCCCTAACGCTCACCTACTATGGAAAATCCATATACTTTCCTGTCATCAGGTTACATCACCTGGCTGCTGGTGTTGCACAGACTCTCAGAGACAGAAGTCTTTGTGTAGAAATTAATTGTTTGGACTGTGGCATAGGATCAGGGCACGATTGGACACCCAGGAGTCCCAGTTTCAAGGGTTCTCACAGCAGCATCTTCAGCTGGATTGAGTGAGACTCCCTGAGATGCTCTTCTGCTCATTTCATACAATCTACCTGCCTGTGGGTGTACGTGAGCACTTCAGTTCATGTGTGATAAAATGGTATTGATTGTCTCCACTATATCCAAAACAGCTTCAAAATACCTAACCAAAGAGCTGTCCTGCGTGACCGTTTCCTCCTCTGTAGGAATATATTCTATTGGCTACTTACACCTTCTGCCCACGTACAGTTTGACTGATCCTGCAGCAAGAATCTCTGTGACACTCCACCCACAACATTAATCAATAGGTGTAAGCAAATAAATTAGACTTGACACAGCAGGAGCAGCCCAGTGGAATCTCTAGGGCTGTCTAAAATTCCCACCTGGAGAGCTCTTGCAACAATCAATAAAATATTTAATTTTCAATGGTGTTTCAGACAATCACCTAGTTTTTTAATTCTCTGTTGGAAAGTGATAATGACAGCAAGCTCAACTCCTGACTTTCATGAGATGGG
This sequence comes from Promerops cafer, assembly GCA_013398275.1. Taxonomy (NCBI): domain Eukaryota; kingdom Metazoa; phylum Chordata; class Aves; order Passeriformes; family Nectariniidae; genus Promerops; species Promerops cafer. The sequence goes on along the minus strand of VZSE01010771.1, from coordinate 79,965 downwards.
GGAGTAATAAAGTCCTGGGAGTCTTTTGCTGTCACGGGTATGTATCTCATTCATTTCAAAAACCCATGTACTCACTCCTCTAGGCACTAAGTGGGAGTCTCCAGCTGGGATTGAAATTAGCAAATTAGTTTACTATAGAAACAGCAAATTGACACAAGCACAGAAATGCATTTTTATTTGATATTTTTTGGGTTTTGCTTTTAACTGTGTATATAGAAGAAGAACATTGTATTCATTCATATAGTATGGACAGTTCTGTTTTTTTTCTCAGCTTGTATATACTTGTTATGAATGTATTTATGTTTCTTGTTCCTGATGTATTCTTCTATTCTATTCAACTCTGCTAAGGGCTGCTCTCTGGTATTCTTGTTATAACTTGGAAAACAAATCCACAAACACAAAAAACCATACAATATACAAAACCTTCTCCTTTTGCTTCTTACTTTAGATCAATACCTTATTCTTGGAATGAAAGACTGAATTAAAATATTCTGATGTCACCTCATTAATGAGAACTCAGGGCTGACACCTTGAGTTACCTGTATGACACAGCAAAGCTATTCATTTAATCAAGGCCAGAATTTATAAATTTAAGACTGCAAAGAGGGGGGGGGGGGGGGGNCGGGGGGGGCGGAGAATATGGCCCAAAGAATTCGTTAGAAAGTTTTACACAAAATAAAACTTTAAATCCTTTTGAACCTGCAGATGAAATGACAAGGAGTAAAAGAAATTACAATGAACATAATTTTCTTTTGTGTTACTCTAATCTTTTCTGTGAAAACCACTTAAAAGTCTTGATCATGGTACTTGCTTGAAAGCTGCAGAGGAAGAAGTTCATAAAATTAAGTTTCCAAGTAATTCAATTGCTATTTAGTCAAACTGTTCAGAAAAACTCTTTGTAATTCAATAAATCATGCTTTTTCTATTGTGTATGTGTGCATGATTTTTAATGAAGACATCCCTTAAACGTTGTAAAACTGAAATATTCATAAATACATTTGACCTGACTGGAAGCTTTACTTTTTCTTCACTCCGAAGATCACAGTCAAGTCTGAGAATGAATTACAAATGTACACAGATGCTCCATCCCATAAAATGTTTGGATTAATCATATTTTTGCAACACAAAGCAACTTCAAAAAGCCTGTTGTTAGCTTCCATCAACAGAAATGTTACCAAACCACCTTGGTAAAAACATAATTGCAAGTGGGTATGTCCTACACAAGGACATATGTGGTTTAAGATAAGAACAGAAGTCCACCCAGCCTGGCATTCTGTGACTGACAACAGTCAAAACAAATATCCCGGGCATATGGGAGAGGAGTAAGCACATAATTACTTTTCCAGAATATTTTCCCACCTTCCTGCTATTTGAACTTCAGAGGTATCCTGGAAGAAATGTGCTACTTTTATATTTAAGAGAATGAAGGAGATAAATCACCACCTGTGCCAGACCTCAGCTACCTCCATGCCCTGCTTAAAAAGCCAAAACAAACAAACAAAGGACAAAAAAAAAAAAAAAGTAAAACAATCAACAGATGAACAGTGCTGTGGGTTCTAAATATTCTTTTGTATTTTTTCTCCTGGTAATTGATGTGATACTGCAAGCACAAATCTCACCTACATGGCTCTGTTGATTCTAGCAAAACCTAGGGGAAAGAACAAATTTGGAGTTTGGGGATTACCATCTTTGTGCTTGGCAGTACAGCATTTTGGGTGTGTTTTGTGCTTTTGTCAACATTCACATGGCAGGGAATGTGTGAAGAGGTTCAGGGCACCAAAGATTCACAGCCCCTTGCCAACAGAACACAGACTGCCAGGGGCTAAGTTACTCTGGTTTAAAAACCTGACTTGGACTACAAGGGGCATGTGTATTACTTTCAAAATATCTTTTAATCTCCTGGAATGCTAAATATATCATCAATAATTTCAAGATTTCCTGAGGTAGAGACAGTGATGATACTTCTTCGGGTCTGATCCCAAACTGCCTTGCATCCATAACAGTGTTTCCATTGTCCATGGGTCTTAAGGAAATTTTCATCCTCCTTACTATTATTTTTGGTTAACTAATATGGTTAAGAAAATCTGATCTATTCAATCAGTTTAATTAAATAAGTGTGACCTCTTTGTGTGAACATTATTGTTTTGGATTAAATGAATTTAGTTTAAATATTCTGAATCAGTATATACCAAACAAAAATAAACACATTATTGGACTGAAATAGTTGTTCTCATAGAGTTTTCAGTGTTCCACGTTTAACTCCACAGCTTAAGTCAAGGTAGTGCAATTTTAGACTTTGGACTGTGTATGATGCCATTCCACAGTACATCAGATATTGGAGAGAAGGTTTTCTGGGCTTGCATTTAGTTCCTCATGTATTTCTCCTTAAAAAATTCAGCACTGAGAAGAAGCATTCACTAAAATAAAAGAGCCAGAAAACAATTTTCACAACTATCAACAGTAGTTAGACACTTGGAACGTACAAATGTCAAGATGCAGAAGCTGTTGAAATCAGTTGGAAAATGCTTATCAACATTACAATTTTGTATCCTGTCCAGCAGACCAAATATTTACAACTGTTAGCAAATTCTGTGGTAGCTAATGATTTCCAACCAAAAGTTTTTCTCTTATTTAAAATAGCAAAAATAGCAGTTTCTTTAGGCTATTTTACAAAGCTAAGCATTAAAAGGGTCTGTTAGAGCCAGATTAAAGCTGTTAAAAGGGAAAATTTTAAAAGCAATTAAAAGGGGTTTTTGCAAGCCACTGTCTTGTAATCTATTTGGGACAGTAAAGAAGCTTTTTTGCACTCAGACTGCCAAAGGAAACTCTTTTTCTTCACAAACACTGCGTGTTTAAGCTCAGTGAAATTCTTGTTAGATGAAATTATTGGCACAGTATTTTTTTTTTTCCGCCCATGGGAATTTACTTATATTTAATTAAGATATGTGTCAAAATATTGTCTACCCATACACTGCTTTATGAGGGACTCCTAGAAATTTTGTTGAGATACAAACACAGAGCTGCTGACTGCAGAGGATGTTTGTACACAAATGTCAGGGGCATCCAAGTCCTCCGAATGTAAAAGTCATGTCTGAAGCCTTTGAGGGGAAATGAGACGTGCACTTTTGTCATTGGTTTAAAAAGAAGCAGGGCTGAGTCCTGATGAAGCAAGAGCAGGATGGCAGCAGACTGCTTTTCCTAACGCATTCACAGTGATGGAAACAGAGCAAAGAACTGCATGGGCAGCCTGGTCCACACCAGGAGAGCCACTGCCAGGGACACGGGGCACATCGTTGCTCTCTACATCTTCCTGAGAGATGGAGTGGGAGGTGCTGAGCCCTTCCTCCTGGTATTCAGTGAAAGGACTTGTGGGAGTGGTTTCAGGCTGCCCCAGGGAAGGTTCACACTGGACATTAGGAAGCATTTCTTTGCAGAGAGGGTGGTCAAAACTGGGTCAGGCTTCCCAGAGAGACGGTCAATGCCCCAAGCCTGTCAGTGTTTAAGAGGCATTTGGACAATGCCCTTAATATTATGCTTTAACTTTTGGTCATCCCTAAAGCGGCTGGGCAGTTGGATTAGATGGTCATTGAAAGTCCTTTCCATTGGAAATATTCTATTCTATTCTATTCTATTCTATTCTATTCTATTCTATTCTATTCTATTCTATTCTATTCTATTCTATTCATTTATTCTCACAGACTCTTCACTTTTAAATGTATTTTTCCTTCCTTACAATCACAGCATTCTGAGTGACCCAGAAGATACTAGGGAGAAAGAAAGGGAGGACATTCTTCTTTACCAAGCTGTTTGCCTCTCACCAAAATATCGAGTTCCATCTATTGTGTGTAATGTATTCCTGTTTATACTGTGATTCCCTAGAATTTGTGAAAGAGATTAAGTTGTTAGAACAACCCAAATGTCCATCTTTAAGATCCTGGAAAGTTGGTATAAATAGTATCTTGATTTCTGTCAGGAATTCAGCAAATTTACTTCTTAAAATAAAATAAAAACTTAATTCTCATACTTTTTTTTTTAGTATATGACTTATTCTTTGAGCTCTGTCAGGAATAGGGGTAACAGCAGTTTAGTAGATGAAAATAAATTATTCTCTGATTCTATCATCAGGTTTTAGCCAGATAAGTCCTTTGACTTTCCTGGAAGATATGATCTGAAGCCTCTTTACAAAGCTTTTCTAGCTCTCATCTCGTGTACATTAGAACCAGCTCCAAGGGGAACAGCAGAATAGAGAGAATATTGCATGTATTCAAATACCTCATGTTCTTATCCCAAAAAAATTCACTCATCAGGCAAGCCTATGGGAGCTCGTTAACACAAAGCCTGGTCCTTGGCTTGGTCTGTCAGCTTGGTGCCGCTGAACCCAGGGAGTTACTCCAGAGCAAGATGGATGTAACAAAGTGAAGAAAAACCCCCTCTCATCACCCACATCTTGACAAAAGATACACATTTCTCCTCTCTTCCTGTGCGAAATTTGTATTTGCTGGGAATGAGAATTGGGTTTTATACAATGACTGCAATATTATTCTTTCCTCTTTTTGTTTTTTCCCTAACCAAAGTGAAGCTGAAATTGAACAGTTACATTTCAACTGTAGAAGTTACCTTTACTTTTTATCTTTTTTGCTTAGCTGGGAAGGGGTGCCAGAATCACGACTGTCTCCCAACATTAGTGGAGACAATCCAGAGCCATTTTTGCAAACTGTGGTTGTGTTATCTTTTTTGGCCATTCAGCCCACTTTACGTCAGCACCTGTAACAGTTCTGCTCCCACTAGGCTGTGGTCAAACCATGTAAAATGAGTTTAAGCAGAATCCAGTTTTGTTCCTGGCACAGACAAATTCTGGAAGCAGGATGCATTTCTTCTCAAGGGGATCTGAGAAGTCTTCCTCTCATTCCCCACTAGAGTCAGCTTGTATTTATGTGAAGATACCAAAGCAATCTCAGAAAAAAGGTAGGCTATGCCTTTTCTTAGTTATGTGGACTATCTCCTGCAAGAAACTGCAAAACATGAAGATCCCTTGGTTTTATTTATTGTCAATTTTTATATTATCTCAATTGTTGTACATTTGCAACAGCTGTGAAGCCCCAACACAGGGATATTCCAGGAATAATTATCTCCTGCTGCAGTCTAATCAGAGTAGAGAATGTGACTGGGTCAAGGCTCTGGAGTTTTTTAAGATGAGATGCATGTGATGATAAATTATGTATGTGTCTAATGTGTTGCAACAAGATGTAAAAGAAAATTAATTCCAGAGGCAGTTTTTATTATTCTTGAGTCTGTAACCTGTCATCTTCACTGTGAGTCAAATGCCAAATTACAGCTAAAATCCTGTTCTGCAAATGAAATCCTTTAGTCATGCTAATTTTAATTTTAAATTTGATTGTTTGCATTTTACAACTCTTACCATTAGCCTGCAAGCCAGTTAAAGCCTCCTAAATTTTAAGACACACAGAAAGCTTTTTTCCTATTCTAGCACTGCAGATGTAAACCATGATGCCACAGCCTTACCTCAAGTGCATTTCAGGAAGGCTGTGGGTAATGAACTGAGGAGGAAACTGGGCCTATTGAGAAGGCCTGGAGGAAGCAGAAGAATTAAGGCAGGAAGGATCTAGAGACCTTTAGTAGATATAAAATGTAGGCTACTAAGACAGAGAAAACTGAGTTTCATCAGTTTTACTAGAACAGTTCGTTTCTACAGGAAGATATACCCATGTAAGCAATAAATTTAAACAGTTGCTCAGGTTCAGCAAGCCACCAGTAGGGTCTGGTACCTCTTTGGACTGGGAGCTGTGTCTCAGACCTGGGCACAGCAACTTCCTGCCACCTTTAACACTATCTAGACCAAAGGCTCCTCTTATACTTCAGGATTTGGATCTGGCCCTGACCTCCTAATGTTAAAGCTTCAAAATTACTTCAAGGTACCACCAGCCAAAAACACTAAAAGATTAACTTTCCCTTTTAAAAAAATTGCCCCAGAATGAAATACAACCTTTTTTTTTTTTTTTTTTTCCCTCCCAGGATGAATCAATTTTAAACAGTATTTTATTACAGGAAATAAAACATGCCAGGTGGAGCTGCGACATGCTTTTTAAATTGGCAAAATTAATCAAACTCCAAATTTGACAGGTCAGTAGACTTAATATAAGTAGAGTTTTAGAAAGTGCCCACTAGAGAATACTGTTCAAGACTTTACTTTCCAAATGGGAAAGAGAACTCAAGCTATTTAGATATCATCTCCTTGCTCCCAAAGAGGTTACAGTAGTGCATTCCATAACAAGTGACTGGCCATGTACAAACAGCATAGGTTAATCTTTTGCTCTAAAAATTCACTAGCTCCAGGCAGACCTCTGTCTGCAGCAACAGGGAGAGTGGGTTTAGATGACCTTGATGTGTATAACATCATGCACAGAGCTAATCATCTGAGAATATATATCTAAGTCTAAACTATCACAGCTAAATGGTAGAGCTCTATGTTCAGCTGAAATTTGTTGAACATATTTGCACACCAGCTTGGCTAATATCTAATTTTAACAGCAGAAGTTCTGCTAATTGGTTCACTATTCAGCAACTCAGGCTTCGAAACCCTTTTCCCATTGAATTACCCATGACATGCATATCTTATGAGAAGGCAAGTTATCTGGAGAGGGAAAAATAACTGGTATCACAGCACACAGCTCAACTATTGGTCTGGCAGCTGGTAGTTTTAAATCTCTAACAGGACTTTTCTAATAGCCTAAATAAGCAACAGCTGAGAACACTTCTAAGAGAAAGGAAAGTGGAGGAAGAGAAGACAAGGACAATATTCACTGAGTCATTCAGAACATGAAATAAATGAGAAGTTAAGAGTGAACATAAAGTTAAATGAGGGAGTTGACAGGAAGATTTGAGGTGAATGTAGGATTTTTTTTTCAGTACAGTATTTTTTGAGATAATCCTCTACTTTTTATCTGACATTAGGTTGTCCTGGGATTCAGTTTTTAAGCTGATAATATGAGCAGAAAACATTTTTTAAAAAAATCACTCCCTCAGTGAGGGACATTCCTATCACAGAACCAGCAAAGATGATTGTACCGTTTGCTCATGCAGGCCAGTCTGAAAACATATATGCATTTTCACACTGTGTATGTAAGAGATCATGCAATATCTTGAGTTCATCAATGAGACAAATTACTCAAAGCTGGGCAGGATGCAAATGAATAAATCAAACGTTCTGACTGAAGGAAATCATTGGTATTGACCACCCATTATAGGAGCACTAAAGTCAACATGTACATGGACATCTTACTCCAGGATTCCCAGACACCCAAATTTCTGCTTTTGTGCATATCCAGGGTCACATCAGGGCCAAAACCTGTACACCAATCTTCCACTCAGCTGGGAGCAGGACTGGAAGCTCAAGGGACCCCACAAAGATTTTATTTCTCTAAAATTGTAACTCCAGCTGCAAAATAGACCTGCAGGAGACATGTACTTCTAAGCTACTGTTTTGAAAGTGGGGTACCAGGGTCTGCAGTTAGGGGGTCGGAGTATTCCTCAATCTTTCTGATGATGCTGTTCAACAGATGATTTGGCTATAGGGAGGGCAAGGGAACATAACTCAGTACCACAGCAGTTACTATGATCCCGTGGGATATCAGAAATTACAGAAATAATAGAGTTACCTAGTTACTAAGCAGAGTTTTCCTAGTTCCAAGTGGATTTAGAGGCTCACTTTTCCAGCCACAGGCCTCCCTTATTCTTGGTAAATGTTAGGACATTTCTGAATAAATATCACGGGGGGGCTGAGGTGTTCAGGAGTCAGATACTTCATCAAGGATGACCATGTATCTGGAAATCCACACACATCCAGGGCTCATGTGTAGTGTTACTAACAAAAGGTGATTTTTGGAAAACATCTAGCTCACTAATCCTCTGCTACAAGTCACAATGCACAAGGGGGCCTGACGTACTGTGCAGCAACCCTGCAGTCACTGCATGGTAGCCTCAAGGCCTTACTACTGAAAGGTTTGTGTGTGTGTTTAGCTGTGTGTTGTCAACATTGCACACAGAAAGGCCTCATAAAGCTACAGCTATTTTTGATGTTTTGGGTAAAATAATATGGGGGATTGAGATGTTAGTTGCTGTAGTCAAAAAATAATAATGAATTATTATAGCCTAAGTATCAAAACTTACATGCGGGCGATATGCAGGCATACATTTCTCTTACAGATTGGAATTACCTATATTTGTACTGCAGGAATTTCCAGAACTGAACCTAACATCTTAAAAAAACCACTGTAGACTACAGTCAGAAGAAAAAACAAACAAACCCCAGAAAACCTGTGTCTTTCTGCTCACCATATAATGTAATTCCACATAAATTAATTCTTTAAAAATAAATTGCAACAAAACCTCCTGCTATCTTCATTGCAGCTTGCATATGCAGTAAACTGTATACAAATCATAAAATAGTTCTTGATTCAATGGTCTAATGTTTTGGAATTTAGAAGGGGACATTTTCTGTGAGCGATGTTGCAGTACATTGCTACACTAAAATATGAACCACTTTTATGAGGCAACACTACATATCATTTGGATCTTTTTGTAAAACCTCTCCTGGCAAATGCTTCCTATCATATTGATTTTTGAAGAATACTTCAGATTCTCATGCTTTCATGATGGCTTATTAGCATACAGTAATTCAAAAAATACATCTATTTTTGGACTTTTTTTTCTATCAATATTAATTAACTTTTGACTATGCTAGAATGATTGAGACAGATGACAGTTTTATTTTGCCTTTTGCTGGATATCTTGCTCACAGATTTTGAACTATATATGCATATATTCATGAAGAGAAAAAAAAATCTAATATTCAAATTGTCCTGAGTTTTTAGTCTCAAAACATAAGAAGAAAAATGAAGTTGTGGAACTCATCTATTTAAAAGCAGAGGTGGGAGAGAAAGGATTGTAGAAAAATAATTTCTGTATATAAATACTGTCATTCTTATGTGGATCAAAAAGAGGAGTACAAATAAGCAAGGAGAAAGGAAGATTTTGAAATAGCTGATTTTACTGATGGCTTGTGAACAGGGAGCTCTGTGCCCTTAAACAGTGCTCTCCACATTACAGTGTAGTACTCACTTCTCATTAAAAATCTGCTGTCAGCAGTAGCCTGAAGGCTTTTGGCCTTCAAGTTGTTGAAATAGAAAGTAAAACAGAAATAATACAACCAGTTCCCTCGTTTTGACAGCTGGGAGCATACTAGGCGCATACAAATTTTAATAGCCAACACAGAAAAAAGGAAATTTTTTAAACAATTCACTTGTGTGCAGTGTGATCACCAATCACAACTGTTACACTCAAGATGAAGAAAATAATCTTCTAAGGAATAATCTTGAACTGAAGGTTTAGACTGAAAATATAAAAGGAGCCACTAGAGATGATCTCATCCAGTACATTGTGGTGTTCATGAATGAGTCCTTGTTTGGTATGTTTATAAGATAATGTAAATAGATTTTGAACTTTCTTCTCTTAAATAGATCTTATCTACCTTAAATAGATAATTTTCACAGTGATTAGAAAGTGTTACCTAATATTTCATTTAAATTCTTCAATGCCAAAAGTTAATTCACTTTCCTATTTACTTTAGCCGTGTAAAAAAAAAGCTTATTCTCTTCTAGTATAACCTTTGACAAGTCACAATACCATTACTATGATTTTCCCTTTGTACCTTTCTTAGACCAAACAGAATTAATTCCTTTATGAGCTTGGTTTTGATAGTTTAATTACTGCTCTGGATAATAATGACTATCCTTCGCAAATGCTATCATTAGTAATGGTGAGACTAATTTTTGTCTCACCTTCCCTTTAATAATGCTTGGAAAATGAAAGTTTATCTGATGTCAAAACATGGAAAGAAGTGGAGTGTTTCCAGATGGTCAGAATAAAACTGTTCAATTACAAAAAAAACCTTACTACTACGATTTTAGTAGGATTGCTGCTTTTTGTCATGTGTTTGTAAGATTTCTCTTGAATGTCCTTTGCTGGACTTATTATCTGAAGATGTTTTGGTGTACAGGTGACCTGCAAAACAGGTGACATATTAGAGTGCCATGCTTAGAAAAGATTTTGTTTCTCTTCTGGCATGGAAGATAAAGGCTCTGTCTATCAGTATCCTCCTCACCAATAATGCAGATTTCTCATCATTTTTGTAACTGTTAGTAGTATTTTAACATGTAGCATTGTAAAAGTTTCAACTTTTGTAATATTTATTAAAAGTCCTTAAAATTTGACATATCTAATATCAAGGCATTGTTGATTTTAGTGCCAAGGTCAAGCCCTTCCAGGACACACACACAGCTTGAACTACCTCATTCTTTATATACACATGGCACCACTCAAATAAAAACCTGGAAAAGCCTCTTGCACACTACATCCTGCAAGGTGATAAGGGAAAAAAAAAAAAAAATAAAAAAAAAGAAAACCCAAACCAAATGAAAAGCTTTGCCTGTAACTGCTTACATTGTCTTAACAAGCATGTCAGCCTACCCTCTACAGCAGGGGCCAGCCTTGACCATTTCCTACAAATATGGTACCTACATCCTGCCAGCATGAACTTGTGTTCATGCATCATTGTCTATTGCTCCTCATCTCATTAATGGCTTAAAAGAAATAGGAGGGATTTAAATTCAGAGTGGGTTAGAAAAATCAGCCTGCTGGTGACTAGTAATATTGCTCGTGTCTACTGAGCTTTCAAAATAAAGACAGATTTGATGGAGAAAAGGAGTTCAGTTCACAAAGTTGCTGTGGATAATATTGCTCATGAGCTGAAGGTTTGGCAAACAGATGATTTGTAGATCACTGTTCCTTTGGAATTTTCACTGTGAATGGAAACTTCTAAATCATTCTGAAGAGAGAGGCTCTTTGAATTTACAGAGTTGGATCCCAAAAATAGTATGATACATTAATAATGAAACTAAGGGTAAGAGAATGGGAGTATTTGCATTATTAGACTGAATTAGTTATGTCCAGAATAAGCTCCTAGGGTTTCCTTGTGTCAAAGGAAGACTTTCCCTTGGAACTCACCAAAAGAGAAGCCAATGGAGAGATCATGTATAATAATTTACTGTTATTATACATGAGATCCTCTGTTTCTTAAAAAAAAAAAAAAAAAAAAAAAAAAGAGAGATCCAAGTTAAGAGCAGAGCAGAAACACTGTTCTGTCACCAGTGCATTAAAATATTACAGTCAAATCAGCATTAAAGAGCTTCTGAGGTGGACATAAACTGAATGCAAAGCACTCTCAGATCAGAGACTTTTTCTTCCACAAAAGCAACATTTACAAGGCAGCCAGAGTTTGGGGAAGAAAAAATATGCTGCAGCAAGTATATTAATCAGTGCTGGGGTTTGGACTTGTGCTCAGGTATGCAGGTGGAGAAACCTACCATCTACCCAGACAAAGGAAGTTCTATTGCCCAGAGAGAAGTCAGTTTAACCTGCCCATACAGGATATTATTCTATTTAATAATTTTAGGTGGGGGTTTTTTATAGTATTCTAAATTTAACACAGGAAGAAAAAAAGTAAATTAGATGCATTTTTTTTAATAGATTTGTGAATATCTGCTGGATTTTTGTATTTAATAGGTATCACAGAAGTGAAATCCATTAGATTCTAAAGAATGAAAGACTTTTCCTTCAGGTTTATACCACCATTTGCTGTATATTGACTATTTTGAGCTAGCATCATCTATCCCTTTAATCAGGCAATGTAATTCACTCTTTTCATTCTATACGATGGCATTCAAAATCCCAACAAAGTTTAATGACAAAACAATATACAGCCTCCAGGGAAAACTTTGTGTGCCTTTAATACATGCTTTTATATGCCAGCATCTTCACTGTGACTGAGTCTGAAGAAATGTTACCTGTCATCTCACATGTTGGGAGGGTAGAAGGATGATCTTTTCAAAGGCTGAGATGTGTATTGGGGTCAAATTGCCTTTAAATGCTTTGTCCCCTGAAGAAAATCTATTGTACTGATCAAACCAATTGTTTGACAGATGGATGATTAGTGCCTTTCAAGCACAAGCTGCTGGGCCTCTGGTAAGAATTCCTACAAGGAATTTCATGCCTCGTGTGTTACGGAAGAAATCAGGCGACACGGTCATTACAGTGTAATCTGTATGCAAAATTCACCAGTCTGTGAGTGTAGCCTGAAAACATGCTAAGAGAAATTAAAATAAACATGTAGACTAAAGAAAGGCAAAAAATTCATAAAGTGACTCTCTTTTAGGTTTGGGGTTTTTTTCTGGAAAACATCACTTCTTTCTTTCTCCAGAAACAATTGTTTGTGGTTGGCTTAAAATAAATAACCCTCCTAACCTTCGTTGGTTAAACACCAAGATTTTCAGTATTTGCTGAAAAAAATGAACAAATTGAAAATATGTGATGGAGGAAGAGTCAAAAGGATCCTTGGAATGAAATGGCAGTGTGACTACTGACAAAAATAATTATTATAAAAAATGACAATATCATAAAGGATAAATGGGCCAAGAAGCACTGATGTATGTTTTCACTTCAGCTTGGAAAAAACCAACAAAATTATTCAAATACTAAGAAAAATTAGAATAAAATATTCTGGAAATGTATAAATGGTAGAATTCAGTAAACAAATCTGGTAAGTTTGAAACCATGAAGTGTTTAACTATCAGACTGTGAATACATTTGAGTTGGAAAAAACAGAATTATTGACAGAGAGGAATTAATAAATCTTAAGATTGTAATTTTTTTGTGTCATAAGATAACTGTAGTAGAATCCATTCTAAATATGCATGCAAAAATACTTCCTATTAGGTATCATGTAAAATTATAATACATTGTTTCTGCAAACCAATTCAGAACTGGTCATATGACCAAGCTTGAGTAACTGTGCAAATCCTGCTGTAGTGATACAGGAGAATAGTTAATTGATACTAAATTTTTACATCACCTGGATTAACTGAAAATGCGCCGCACTGTAAAAAGAAATGGAAGAAATGGGGAAAAAAAGGTGCATTGGCCTTAATTATCAAAACAACCTTCTGTGGAGTGCAGTTGTTTACTGAAGCATAGGTGTAAAGCTTATTGCATCTGGTAGAATGGCTGCAAATAGAAATTCCCTGGAATATAGGAAGGGACCTGATTCAGGAAAGTGCTTTAGAAAAAATTCTTTTTAAAAGACTGGGTGAAACCCAGATTGCAGATCCACAAAAGGAGTGCAGAAGTCCAGCCAGGGACATTAGTTCAATGCCTAAACATGACCTGAGGTCACTTGAGACCTTGAGAGTTCTGCTACCATGGTGCGCTTTAATGTCACACTAAGTTTCCCTCTAAGGAAATTGCTACACAAATGAGCCTATAGCTGAAATGCACTCACTCAAAATACATCAGGCAAGGCAAAAGGACGGAGTCTAGAAATAGTTGACCACGATCTTTAAAAAAATTGATGGTAAAAGAAATTATATTTTCCATTCATCATGACATTTTCTAAAAATCATGTTAGATACCATTAAAAATGCGAGAAATAAATTTTTCAGGATACACACAACAGCAAATCATTTTTGCAAATACAAGTTTGCATACAAATAAGAATAATCAATTTACATCAACAAGTGTGTAAGGCAATGAAGGGTATATTGCTCTGTGCTCTTGTCTTTAAATTGGTGTTTACCCTTTCTCTGGGGCTACCCAGGTGGGACTTTTCTCTCTGTTTGAATTAATGGATTCTGTGATGGTGTGCAAAAAAACTACTCTTGGCTAACTCTGCAGTGGAACACAGAGCATAAGCAATTGTAGATCCATTTAAAAAAAGGGTCTGATGACAAATTCAAAATAAATTTAAAAAACCCAAACAAACAAAAAACCAACAAGTTAGAGACAAGGTGTTCTAATAATTCAGCCTGGAATGCCTGAAGTCAATTGTGCAAAGACTATCTAACTGAATTCTGTAGGAGAGAATTCCACATCTAATAGAACCTTCAAAAATAGAAAAATGTTTTATTGAAACAAAGATTGGCAGAATAGTTATCAAAGGTTCATTGTGAAAATGAAAGGATTTATTGCATGGGGTTCTGAAAAAATCTGCTGTGGATGGAAACTAATTGATATTTTCAGGAATGACTTGAATGATGGAATTAAGCATGTTTCTCACATTTGCTAGTGACATCATCCTGGCTGAAACTGCAAGTACATTCACCTGAAATTCAAACAGTCTTGGCAATTCATGAGAGCACCTGAAGAAGCATAAGGCTGTCTGTGAAACAGGAACCAGAGCAAGATACTGATTATAGCACAGGAGAAATCAGCTACAAAACATAGGGAGGGGACAATGGATTAGGGAGTAGTTCTGCAGAAGTATATCCCTTAGAGAGGTTTACAAACTGAACCTGAATCAATCAAACTCTCCTGATGCAAAAAAAAGGAGGCAAATACCTTCCAAGACGTACATGCAGGAACACATTTTCTAAAGTACTTGAATCAACATCCTGGAAGACTCGGCTGATGGACATTCTTGAGTGCAAGTATGGTAAGAATCATTGAACAGAGTTTGGAGAAGAGTAATGAGACAAATCTTAGTGATGCACACAAGTTTCATGAACTTGAAAGAAGTGGGACTGCCTGGCCAGAGGAAGAGGCAGCTGAGTGGCAGCTCCATAATCACTCAAAATTGCAGAAGGTTGCTGCAGAGAGGAAGGAAACAATCTGTTATTCACGTTATTGGCAAAAAAAGACAAGCAGTAACCAGCTTAAATTCAAGTAAGAAACATTAAAATTAAACAGCAGAAATAGTTTTGATAGAAATTATAGTGAAATACTGGACTTTAGTAAGATAACCTGTGTTCCTGGACATGTCTAAGAGCAGGTTAGACAACCATGTTGCAGTGCTCCTAGTTTGGGACAGGAAAATGAACTACATGATCTCTCAGAGCCATTTAAGCCTTCTGATTCTGTATTTAAGGTATTAGAAATAAACTGATACTGCAATAAAGTGAGACTTGCCAAAGGAAATGCTGAGAGAAATCTTGAAAAGTATTGCAGGAAATAAGAACAAATGAAAAAACCCGAATGGTTTTTATCCACATAAAGACACAGAAGAAAAGAGAAATAGGGTGCAATATAAGAAAAGGCAAGATTTTTTTTAAATAATATTGAACTAGGACAGATGTGTCAAATAAATGCTGAAAAAGTAATTGAAAATCCAAGTAAGTACAGGATGGTGAATTTATCATCTGAGATGAAAGCAATAAGGTTTATTTAGAGTTTTAGGAGGACAGGAAGATTTCTGCTCCACAATAAATAAATAAATAAATATCAAGGCTATATCCATGATAAAGTATTTTTGAGAAAATATAAATGCTAAAAATACATCTTTAAAAATAATGAAAATTAAAAACATATGGAAAAAGAGATATCAATAGCTACAAAACCACTTTTGTCAAACCTTAAAATTAGGCAAGACTTGAGAACAAATTTTTGGAATAAAAAACAATACTAAAAACACACAGATAAATCAGAAATGGGATGATCTCCACTATCTAAACAACACATTGCTTAAGGATTGCCTGATTTCTCAGTAAGAAACTATTTTTAGAGGAAAATTAAAAATGGTAGGTATTTTCTATCTGATTTTCAAATATGGTGCTTTATGGAAAACAGTTGGCCTAACTGCGTGGGAATTAGTAAGTGAATTCTGATGGGAAAAGGAAATGACTTATGGAAAATGACACCTGGCCATGCTGGAGGGGAAAATACCAATCTGGATAGAGTTTACCATTCTCTACCATTGATCTTTTAAAATGGTTTTGACAGCCTAAGAACTAAGGGTAGTGGTATGCTGCTAAATAGGGCACAGTCAGTACATAGAGGGGCTGGAATAGCACTGGGAAAGAGCAAGACAGTCATGGTTTGTGCATAGTAGAAAAAAGGATGAAATACAACGTACAGCACAATATACGCAGAGACACTAAAGAGAAATTTGCAATAGTAAAATAGTAGAGAATGGGACAAAGAGCACCAGCCTTGTGGGTGACAAAAACTGGTTGTCCCTGCTCCCCTCTTCCTCAGGATGACTAGCTACCAGGGGTGGAAGTTAGTGATGGGGAGGTGAGTAAAGCCTCCACAATCCAGGAGGAAATAGTTAGTGACATGCTATGCTAATTAGACATCCACAGGTCCGTGGGCCCAAATGTGATGCACTTGAGAGTAATGAGGCAGCTGATGAAAGAGCTCACCAAGCCATTTTTAATCATTTATCAGAAGTCCTGGTTGGCTAGAGTCATCCCAGGTAAGTGGAAATTAACAAACATGACGCCATCTACAAGAACAGCCCAAAGGAGGATATAGGGAACCATAGGCCTGTCAGGCTGACCTCAGTGCCAGGGAAGGGCATGGAGCAGATCATCTTTGACACCAATTCCCACAGCATCCTCCTGATCATGGCTTGGATGGGTGTACTCTTTACTGGGTGAAAAACTGGCCAGATGGGCATGTCCAGAGGGTGGTGGGGAATGGAGTTCCATCCAGCTGGCAGCCAGTCACTAATGGGCTACTGGCTCCTGCTGAATGCAAGAGACCTGATATGGCACAGTATTACACAACAGCAGCTTGGCTACAGAGCTGCCCCATGCCCTTGCCACCAGTCAAGGTTTTTGACACATATCTGTTCTGATTAATACACATGTAGTTTTGATAAGCTCCAGCCTAAGCACCCCAGTTTAATCACTGGTAACGTTGCTCCTAGTTCCTCTTAGCACTTACTCAGGTATGGTAATTTATCACTATTAGTACAGCTTCCTTTTGTAGATCAACACAAACATCTGCACCACCTCCCCTCTCCACCTTTAATCTTAACATTTCTGTGGGTACTGAGTTCTGTATAATTGGGCCTATTTCTGAAGTGAAGAAGGTCTGGCCAGTCCAACCAGTCCTGGGAACACTATGTTTTTCAACTACTAGAGTGGTCCCATGGGACATATATACTGTCGTGGGGAAAAGTAAGAAACCCCTGATGGTGTAAGGCATCAAGTAAAATTCTGTATGTAGTTCTTATTGCCCCTATTCAAGAAAAACCAGATGCAGAGATGGTTATTAAGCTGATTTCTAATACAATGCCAGTGTGCCTGCAATAGCATTTAGTTCAGGTCAGGAGTGCCCTTCTCTAACTAATCTCACCACCCTCATTTACCATGTTTTGGGCACACAAATAAGAATATTTTCAAAGAAAGTGAGCAATACCCAACTGGTGGGTGTTCCACCCATGGGACCAGAGCAGAGGAGCAGGCAGGTGCTCTCACAGGGGCATTGAGCAGTGGAAATGCCCCACTCTGTTCACGCTGTTTGGCCTCCAGAGGGTTGTGTTGGGGCTGGCATTGGTGAAAAGCCTCCCTGCAGCCCAGCACACCCTGCCCAGGGCAAACCCCTTGGAGTCAGGCCCCTGCCCCAAGGTGTGCAGCCCATGTTGGGGTTGCTGTGAGAGACTTGTCTGGGCTTTGTGGCACAGGGATGGGAGGGGGCATCTGTGCTGAGAGCAGGGCAGTGTTAGGGTCACAGGTGGGTGACTGGGATGCTGGTTAGGTCAAGCTGACTGAACAGGGTGTGAGAAATGGCTGGACGAGACATGAGAAAAATATTTGGTTTAACAAATAACAAGGTGAGAAGCTGAGAAAAGTAACAGTATCATGAGGAATAGCTAGATTTTTAAAAGGTATGTGAGAAACAGACAAAATTCTCAGATAATTGGTAACAGAGTAAAGAGGACCTTTAGGAAGCCCAGGATTATAAGACCACCAGTGCCTAAGAAAAATAGTAATGCTTTATAATTTTGCAGCCTTGTTACCTAAGTATCAGAAATTCTAAATATGGGTACAGATGTAGAAATAGTAGCAGCAGTGAGGAAAAAGTAACTAGGGGAAGGTAAAAAAGGTACTAAAATTTACCAAAAATTCTGTCAGAAAATAAAAAGAATTTTTTTGTTTTCTGACAAAACAGAAGATTTGTTGATTGTTTTAGGACAGAAGAAGCAAAATTTTGAATTCACAAAATATTAATGTTATCCTTCCACAAGCTCAGGTGAAATCTATCTTTGTAGTCCTGGTGCAATACTGTGACATAAACATTAGAAAAGGGAAAGGCTGACCCGGTGAGAATAAGTGACAGAAGGAACTGTAGAAATGAGAGTAAATAAAAGAAAATTACTTTCACTTCCCAAAGGATTCCAATAGCCCTGAAGCTATGCAAATCAGTGTCTTCCTAACCTCAAGTAATCGGAAGCAATCCTGCACCTGCCCTTGCTCAAATTGTAAAACCAATACAACCTTGCAGGAAACCACTGCATGCTATAATAAGGAAAATCATTCAACTGCAGCCACATAACTGAAGTAATTAAAGACTTAGTTATTCAAAAAAAGAGCTCTATGGCAACTTAATCAAATTTGGGATGAGAGTATGAGCCCTACCTTTATTGACAACCTCTGTCTCAGACTTGGGAACAGCTAAGGCATTTTTGCTGAACATTACAAGATCTATCACTCTGTAGTAGTGGCTAATCAGAAAGAGGAAGAAGTGTTATTGATACATCTCCTTACTTCAAAGAACCTGATAAGAACAGAACTTGAATCAGGGCAGGATTCTCATTCACATGGATCCATTCTTCAGTAAACAGATTCACTCAGATCTAACAGTAAAAATGGACAACGAAGATACTTATTTGCATTCTGATATCAATAACATTGATGGAATAATGTTTTCAGTGTAGCAGGTCTCCAAATTCTCAAATTATCTGAAATTCTATTTAAATTTGAAATGCTTAAATTGTGGCCACTGAACTGTTCTCAGTTATTCTGGAGCTATCTGTTCAATCTCTAACTAAGTTCAACAGATTAGCAGAGGAAACACTTGGGGGAATAAAAAACCCTTTTTTTCTTTCTTATTTCAGCATTTAATCACTTCCAGATTAAGGAATTAATGAATTATGATGGTGGAGGTAGAGTACAGGAGAAAAGGGTAGAGTACAATAGAACAGAGTAGAACAGAAAGAACACATGCCCTTGTCAAATATTCTGGTTGCACAAATGAAGCCAATTAGGAACTCAGCTGAAAAGACCTCTTTTTCCATGCAGGGGAAATTTTTCTGGACATATAGTTTTATGTTTTCAACAGCTAGAGAAAACAAATACACATTTCTAAAGAAAATAATAGTAATGATTATAGCTAAGCATGAAAGGTCTCTTGTTTAGTGAATCATCCATATTTTTAAGTGCTCACAATTATAAGTCAAAAAAATTCCATTTTCTGGAGCTGTGCCCTAATTTGTTCTCAAAAAGAGAAGTAGTTTTAGACCCTTAAGCAAAATTGGTTGAGCTTACTGTAAACATTTTGAATATGTAGGAACAGCTTGCTGATATAATTTAGTAGAATTGTCTCCACAGCAAGAACAAAAACTTAAGCATAAACTCTAAGTCTTGGCTTCTGTAGCTTTTAGAAAGATATATGGGGAAAGGATAGCAACAACTTCAAATGTTATGAATTTTTAAACACATGGAATGATGGACTTATTTCGCCCTTGTAAACCTAGGGGAAGATATATACACATTAGGGGGCTGCCATGGCTTGTGAAGACATCAACATTAGTAGTAACTCCCAGTTACCATATATGAAACACACAGATTTTTTGAGCAACATATATATATTATTTATTTTAAACCAATTGTGACATTTGAAGCAGCACTGATGCAGCTGCAATGTATAAAAGGAGAGACAGGAGTCAGTTCCTTTAAAAGATTCAAAAATAATCTAGGAGTGATTTTCTGTACTTACTGAAATCAATCATAAATCTTATGTTCAATTTAATGTCACAGACCTATGCAATTATTTTTGCCTGAAGTTCTCTCCTCAGTCTGCCTCACCTGGAGTCATGCAGGTTTGTAAGGGAATCGTGATTCACTGATATTCTGCAAAAAGGAAGAAGTGGTACACCCACTGCAGGAACACAGGGGGATTTATTTTTAAGTAGGTGAATACAAGAGGAGAAAGAATGACAGTAAATTGATTTTCCATTGCTCACCAGAAAGGTGGAAACTCTTGTGAATGTGAGAACTCCATCTGGATATTGGGAATTGTCATGCAACCAACGTTATGCAGCAAGAAACCCAAATAATGGTGTTGCAGATACCTTTATATAAAAGCCTCCGTGCTTAACCATGATGACAACAGATGCAGCCTCGCTGAAGGCAGCACTCTATTCTTTAGCAGAGAGGGGCTGACAGACCACCTAACTCCACACAGCCCAGGAATGAGCTGTGCAAGTGCACCAATGTATGTCTACATCCTGTGTAGACAGCAAATCTCCCGTGACAACTTTTATAAGTAGATAATTTTTCTTGCATAGTAGGCCTCCAATTCAACATAATCTTCAGATGAATATTGCCATCGACACAAACAGGAGCCCTTGAATGTTCTAGAGGGTGCACAGTAGAGCAACAAACTAACAGAAAAGCCATCTTAAAGTAACAAGTACATAAAGAACAAGGAGTTCTCTCTCATACATTAGGCATGCCACAGAGAAAGGGTCCTGTTCAACGATTAGGAAAATGGGATTGGGCAGAAGAGATAGCCAATTTTAGTAAAAGGGAAATATAGGGAAAAAAGAGAACTGGAAGTAAGCCTGCCTCAAAAATCAAGAGCTGTAATTTTTAGTAGCTGCTGGACACTTTCACTTCTTTTGAATTTGGTAGGAGTTTCAGATGGATGGCTTTACTGATAGCTAGGTCAGAGCTCTGAGTAATTTGCACCAGACTCCTGAACTAAGTATGAAGGCTCTGTCAATTACTCTAAGGCAGATGATATGGCCTCTATTTCTAACATAGCATGAGAGCAGCAAGAAGTGAATATGCTTGGGTTGGCAAGGAGAGCCTCGATGAGGTGAGTTCTGTGGCAGATGAGCAGAGGGGTGTCAGGAAACAGCCCTCATGGGTAATGCCGTGGCGTTCCTAACAGGACAACCACAGACTCAGGCAGGAAATAGGTTCAAACATACAGCTGACAACACAGGAATAAAATTTCCAGAAGTCCTATCCCAACAAGGAGATAGGTCTGGCTCAGGTAAGGACTCTAGGGTGCAGCTGCCTTCCCAGTGACTGTTAATGCTGCTCAGAGACTCCAGACTAATACAGCGGCCTCCAGCCACTCATTTGTCACCAGATTTGTTCCATGAGTCTAAATGCCAAAACAGTCTCAACCAGAGTCCCTAAACCCAGTATCATTTATCAGACAAAACAGAACCTCACCAATTGTGAGTTCCATGCAGGAAACTGAAGGTCTCCAGTCTGTGCAGCATAAAGGATATGGCTGACAAGTTTCTGGTATTTTCTGTACATTAAGAACTCCTCTCAAGCTATTGTGTCTCAGTATACATCCTAATCAATAATTTAAGTGGTCAAATTACAAGCTCTTTTAAACATGAGGCCCTCATTTTTCTACTGCTGGAATTATTGTTTCTCATAGTTAGGTCAGTGGATTTCAGCTCTGTTTTCATTTAACTGCAGGTCTTCATTTGGTAGAAAAAAGATAAAATCTCACTGCAGTGCTACTTTCCCCTGCAGAATTACAGACTCAAAGATGTATCCCTGACAGAGAAAAAACAGTCTGCAATGAACATAGATTCATGAATTTGAAGGCAAAAGATTATTATGAACATTTATTCCTTCCTGCATAGCTCAGGTTACAGAATTTCCCACAAGTGATTCTAGTGTCAAATCCAGTAATTTACAGTTGAATTAGAGCACGTACCCGGAGAATGATTGGAATTTTTCCATAATGATGATGCAGGGCAGCCTAGTATGCTCTGTAATGTTCTACATCAACTTCCTTACTAGAAAGGCACTGAGGAAATACAAATAAACTCACACTTTTAAGACTTTGTTTTAAAACATTTTTCAGCATTCTTCCATATCTAATTTTTAATTAATTAGACTGAACTTGGTTACTGAGCTTTGCTACATGACATATTCACTGACAATTTGTGCAAGTATCAACTCTGACAAACAGGAGACCCAAGACAAAATTGGCACCATGGATGCACTTCTGCACTGAAAGTTTAAATTAATGAACAGTGTACATGACCAACCTCTTTTTGGATTCTGCTCTGTATTAGCCTTATCAGATGTAGTTACTCTGAATTTGTGGTCACTGTGCATCTGGGTACAGGAATGTTGGAACATGCAAGATAGATCTAAGGTAGTGTCCTGTGGGTGTTCAGTAAATCTGCCTTTAGCTGTGTCAAGCTTAGTGTGGCACCATTTGTTTGGTGCAAAGAGCTTGCAATCATTCAGCTAACACTCATTAACAGATCTGCCCAAATGGAGGCTGCAAAAGCAAATTTTACCTTAACATTCTTTCAAGCAACAAGACTCATTTCTCAGCTGATGCAGAAATCATTTAATTTTCAGAAGTCAAGAAAGCATCAAGAAAATCGTCACCAATGAGGATAATGTCATCAAAAACTCCCAAAATTGAAGAATTCCAAAATATTCCAAAAATACCTGGAAATAACTTTTCAACTAGCCTCCATGGCAAGACCATTTCTCATTTGAGCTGCAGCAAGCTGGTTCTATACAACCAGTGCACCCATCAGACCACTGCATGCAGTCACCATGGAAAACATGCAGAAGAAAGCAACCAATGAATTCCGTAGTGTCTTTTCTGCCCTAGAATAACCATGCAGCTATTAGAAGTCCACTCCTATTCAGTGCATGATTATTGTTATATTTCTTTTGGAAATGACTGACTTTTATCAGCCTTGATTGCTCCTCCCTGGAAAAGGTCAGTGTCTCCCCAAGGAGGTCCTGCTCGCAGCCTGAGAGAGATTGCCTGGGAGTCATACCCTTTTGTCAGCTGACCTTTAAGTACAATAATGTCAGTTTGTTAACAAGAAAGTTTCATTTTTTAAAGGCCTTTGTGTTAGTCTGACATGCCATTTAAAACATTTATCTGATTTTTTTCTACCTTGTGATCTCATGATAATGCTGCAGTGTTAATCTTTGAGGTCACATACTAGGCAGGTTCCCTCTCCAGCCCCTACTTGCAAGATTAATATAAAAACTTCCCTCTGTCATTAAATAAGTTTTAAGGAAGTTCAGACATAAGTTCAAAGAAACATCATACAATTTCCAAAAGCTTTTACACCAGAGGCTAGAAGCACTCTTTCTGTTTCTCTATGTGATTGGAAATCTCAGGAAACTTGAGGGAAAGTTTTTGATTGATTTCATGGGTCTCAATAAAGCAGTGATCTATTCAGCAAAAAACAAACACTGTACTTATCCTCTCTGTACTAAAGGGGCAAATACTGAGAATTTAATTAAAGACAGTAACAGTGCAAAACTGTTTTTCAGCCAAAAGTTTAGCTAGAATATTATTGGGTGAATATGAACTGTCCAACACTGCAGCATAAATTCAAACATGCTTTCCTGAACTCCAAGGCTTCTGCTGCCTGTATTCACAATTACAGGCATGATATTAGGTCTTTGGCGAGCACATATATTACTGGCAAAAAATAAAGAATTTTTTCTTTTGGGGACATCATTTTTCTTGTAACACTTACAGAAACAGAAGGTCAGGCTCTTAGGGGTCCTCTCCTAGGAGTCAGGACTCCTAAGAGTTTACACACTACTGGCNTGATATTAGGTCTTTGGCGAGCACATACATTACTGGCAAAAAATAAAGAATTTTTTCTTTTGGGGACATCATTTTTCTTGTAACACTTACAGAAACAGAAGGTCAGGCTCTTAGGGGTCCTCTCCTAGGAGTCACTCAAGCAGTTTACACACCACTGGTAGCAGGCTAAATGTAAATCTTCCCCAGAAACTGAGGCCCTGCTGCACCACCCTTCTCCCCAGGCTGCTTATATAGGCAATCTGTCACGATGCACAGGATGCCTTTCTGTCTTCCCAACAGCTTTGCTTCCAGAGAAAACCGAGGGAAGTATGAGTGCTGGTAACCACCACGTGGGGACTAAGGCTATGGGACATGACACCTGCCTCCAGCATGGACATATCAATGAAAAAGAGAAGAAAAAATGAGGCCACCTAGGCCTGTAAGGTCTCAGTCCCTTAATCTTGTGAATGTGAACAAGGGGAGGAGAAAAGAGCAATGTACCACCAGTCTGAGAGCTGGTTAGAGTCAAGACACTGAGAAGTGGAAATACAACTTATCTCGTATATCCCTTATCTCATACTGCTTAGTCCAAATTAAAAAAAAAAAAATAAAAAATATCCAAGCTACTGTCCAAACTAACCTGTCCAAGCCAAGGAAAAATGTTCTTCCGAACTCTGATAAACACCTTCATCACAAATGTGTGATTGCTTTACACCTGCAGCACATCTAAGTATATGGATTCCCTGCAAATCACTAGGGCATTGACAGAGTTGTGCTGATGATCTGCCTCCAGCTGTGCCCCATAAGCAATGCTTCAGGCAAAAATGCACATACACACAAACTTCAGACCATTTTCCTACCTCTGCTTGGTGTAACTTCCCCTTAATGTAATTCTGAAGTTCACATTATCCCTTTTAGTCATAGCACTGCAGGCATCTCATGTTAAGGTAATTATCTGTGATGACCCTGAAGCCCTTCTTGGAGTCTAATGTACCTATAATGCTCATTACCATAATATCTGAGTCTCCATAGTACCAAGGCATCTGAGTCAGTCATGTCACTCTGCAGAGCACAGCCTGGAGAACAGCAAAGAAGGAAAATAGATGAAGATAAAGATTCAAGAGCAAAAGCATAGGCTTTTTAATTATTAGAAGATATTTAAGAGATCAAAAGGGTAATGTGAATTTTCAGTAATGAAATGAAGTTTGAGTGACAATGTTCCATTGGAAATAATAATGCTGAAATCACTGTGCAAAGCACAGCACAAAACTGCATTGTAGGAACTGACAGGAAATCTTTTTTTACTAAGAACAAATAGATTGAACAGAAGCAAATTACAATGGAAGATTAATGACACTGCCATGTACACTGACTAAACCAGAACTAACTTCATTGCAAATCATGTAGCTACACGTGTGAAAGAGTGCTGTGAGAGCAGAATAAAGCTGAAAGTAAGGGAAATTCAGCTCTATTAGTAATGATGTATAACAATGGACAGTCATGTAAAAATAATGCACATTGCCCAGCATGGTTTCTGTCAAATTATATACTCACTCTGCTCTTACAGATCTGTCCTTGACTGCTTGTTTCTTGCTGGTTAGTCATTGAGTGACCTCCTTTAACAAATTACACACTTCACATCTATAGCTTTGCACCACTAATAGAAAAAGTATCAATCACATATTTTCTCTGTTGAATTGTGCATCTCATATTTGTGACTGAATTGAGGGAAGAGCCATGCTGGCACAACAGTGCCTCAGGCTGGGAATCATCTCACCTGACTTTACATGTCTACATTTAAAGCAGTCAGACTCAACTACAGCTAACTACAGACTTTTCTGTATTAGGGCATAAATGGCATCTTCTTTAAGTGTAGATGAGTTATGATCTAAAAGTGCCTGTTTCTCTTTATTGACTGCAAAAGGAGCCAGGAGTGACTAGATCAAATAGACCCTACACAGAGTCAGCCGAGTCACCCCTACAGTTTATAATTTTGATAAATCACACACATTTTAAACCAAATTTGTTCAGTGAAACATCCTTTTAGCAGAGCCTTTGGCAACTAACATGCACTTAGAAAATAGGTCTTTCTGTGTAAACCTTCCCTGCCAACACACGTGCAGGGAAGCCTGTGTCATTGTGTCAGAGCATCTCTTTGACAAACACTTTCCCAGTTACCAAAGGACAGTAGACCAAAATTGTATAGCTGCCTCCTGATTGCTTATTAGTCCTCTGTGGCATGGCCTATAGTAAGGCATTTTAATGAAGAGAGGGAAAGTAAAATAGTGTTCATGAATACTGTGTGAAAATCAGACACTTCTTGCTACAGATGTCAGGTTATTCCAGAAAGCCTGCAATGGATGCCTCTGTGGGATGCGTTGTCATGTATTGCCTAATTCCCATTCATGTATTCCCTAATTCCCACCACTTAAGTGATGCCCTCAGCTAACCTTCTGCTCTTCTCTTCCAATTGCTACTGCATGTACCAAGCCATACATGACGAGGTAAAAGGACAGTAGTGCAGATGCCCAGAGTTGCCCACCTGCTTCAGGCCAATCTGGTACTAGGGAGTCCTGCTCTGCAACCATGTAATCAATGTAGGCCCAAAGGGCAATGACCAGGATCCCTTCTCTGCTTCATGTTCATTCCCATCATAACAGAATCATAAAATCATAGAGTGGTTTGGGCTGGAAGGGACATTAAAAGTCACCTAGCTCTAACCCACCTCCCATGGGCAGGGACACCTTCTACTAGGCCAGGTTGCTCAGAGCCCCATCTAACCTGGCCTTGAACACTTCTAGGAATAGAGTATCCACATCGTCAGAGTAAATATTTTTTTATCTAGTATCTAATCTAAACCTACTCTCTTCCAGTTTTAAGTCATTCCCCTGTGACCTATCATTACATGCTCTTGTAAAAAGTCCCTCTCCATTTTTCTTGTAGGCTCCTTTAGGCACTGAAAGACCAAAAATAGATTGCCCTAAAGCCTTCTCTTTTCCAGGCTGAACAAATCCAATTTTCTTAGCCTTTTCTCATACAAGAGGTATTCAAGTTAATTTGGTGCCCTCCTCTGGAATCATTGCAACAGGTCCATGTCCTTCCTATGCTGGGCATTCCAGAGCTGGGTGCAGTACTCCAGGTGGGATCTCACAAGAGCAGGGCAGAGATGAAGAATCACCTCTCCTGATCTGCTGCCCACACTGCTTTTGTTGCAGCCCAGGATACATGCTAACATCTCAAGAGATATACTTTTTTTTACAAACAAACCAAAAAAAAAAAAAAAATTAATCTCAGATGATAAAGAAAACCCTCTAGATAGAAAATCCCAGGTAGAATCTTCAGGTAGAACAGGTCACCCAGAGTGGTTGTGGAGCTAAAGGTCCTGGTTAGCTGGGTCTAGGAAGCCCTACTGAGCAGGGGTTTGGACCCTTCCAACCTCAGCCAGTCTGTGACTCTGTGAAAACTCCCACAAAGCAGCTACTAGGGAGGTTGGTCAAGAGAAAATGGAACTGATGCATTTGTCCCTGTGCCTGCAAAACCAGTGTGTGGAACAACCTTTAAATATGCAGTGAGGAAGGATATCACTGCTGCTTCTATTTGAGGTTCTTGTTCAGGTATCCAGGTAAAACCGGAGTTGTAGATTTAATCCCTGCCATAGGAAGTAATTGGAATGTCCTATAAGCCTCTCTATTCATGGCTCCCTTCAGCAGCTATTTCACAGCAAGACTCCAATTTCAACTGTACAGTTTCAAATATAACAGACCTACTACCCATGTTACTTCATAACAGCAGCTTTCATTTGTATTGATTTTAAGATGATTCTTACATAGTAGATTTTGGAGTTACTCCTGTTCTAGTCTGCTTACATATATTTGTAGAAAATCATATCGTTTTTCTTAAATTTACCAGTCTAGGGAAAAATCATGTGCAATAACAAAATCCATCCAATGCCAACACACAGCAGGGCACTATTTTCAAGGTCTGAAATGGCACAAAAAAAGAGGATGTTTTTCCTTCACAAATAGAACACATACAACATAAATTGACTCTTCACATGAAACATTAAAAAAATTATATGTCTCACCATGTTTTAGATATTTGGCCTTATTTCAGATTGGCTTAGACGTCAAAAATCAAAATCTGTCAGATTAAAACCAAGATCTGAATTCCAGGAAACATATCTTGCTTAACAATTGTGGTTTTAAAGTTTCAGTTATTTTGTAAATAGAAGCACAGAGTCTCACTTGTGATTCTCTGCCTCACACAAAATACTGAGTTTTCAGACAGAAAACAACATTTCTGGGGTTTACTGCTCGCCTTAGGACAAGCCTACAGTCTACAGGAGCCTCCAGTCCTAGAACCCTGCTGTAGAGCTGTTTATACCACCTTACACAGATTATTTTGGTTTGTACCTTCTAGAGGCGCTGCAGTTTCAGTATTGAACATCATCTTGTACATTTAGTAGTATTTTTTTAATATCCCCATGCACTGCCTTATGAATAGCAGTCTGATGATGCAGTTTTCAGGACAGTCTGATCTTCCTTTGGTATTCTGTTAGTTGTTACAAGATGAAAGAACCACTGAAGGAATTTGTGTTAAATGTCAGTCTCAGAGAATGACGTACAAGACAGCCTCATTCTATTTTCTGCACAGAGATTGACTAGAATTTTTTTTTTTAATCTTTCTTTTTGGGGAATACATATGGAAAACTCTTATGGGACCCTGAATTTTCATGGATTTTAAAGAATTTATATGAGATGAGAAGTTGCCCTTTTAATGTTTTTCCAGAAATTGACTTTGAGGACAAATTTAAAAATTCAGCTAAAGCAAGATTATATTTTTTCCATCCCTAAAGGGGCTTATATGATTCTGTGAATAAACCTGAAAAAATTCTTTTCCTTCGTGCTACTTTATAAACATATATTTACTCATATATTTACTACAGCATTTACTGATGCAGTGCTTGTTCTGTGGTTTTCATATTAAGGAAGTACAATGGGAGGTGAGTTAAGCCATGTGGACATACAGAAGTACAGCTTGGAAGTCACCTTTGCATTATGTGGAGAAGAAATGAAGGGGAAACTCAGCCAAAAGGGAAGCAGTTTCTCAGTTTACCCTCTGACATGCCAAATGCTGAGTACCTGCCCTGTGGGGAAACGTCACACAGCAATTGTATCAGCAACATGAAAGCTTCAGAGAGAGAATTGGAGCCCATGAGACTTGGAAGGCTGAATAACAGGAACTGAGAGAGACAGAAAAATTAATCAGCAGCACTTTCACGGGCATGTTGGAGCCATCTAATCTTGAAAGGCACATAAGTCCTACCTAATGAGATGGAGCTGTTCATTAAGAAATTTAGAAATATCACAGAAGACAGGAAAGGTAAAAAAAAATTACAAGTGACGTGTTTTCCCCCTTAGATAATATCAGTGTAGCATCCAGCACTAAGGATACTCCTCTGAAATTAGGAATTTCATAATGAAACTGGAAGAGGGGAAAATGTTGGTAAGAGTGGAAGACATAATCATTAGGCAAAAAGATAAATGTTTGCTACTTTGAGGATGATTATACAAAGACTTTTGCTCATCACAAATGTGGTAGACATTTGATTACAACCCAAACAGACAAAGAAAAGGGGAGGAAAATGCTTGTTGAGACATTTTGTTTGCGTGTCTAAAGAAAGGCAATGAAGATGGTGAAGGGTCTGGAGCACAAGTCTGATGAAGAGTGACTGAGAGAGCTGGGGGTGTTCAGCCTGGGGAAAAGGAGGCTCAAGGGGGACCTTTTTGCTCTCCAATACTACCTGAAAGGAGGTTGTAGCCAGGTGGAGGTTAGGCTCTTCTCTCAGGTATCAAGCAGCAGGATGAGAGGAAATAGCCTCAAGTTGCACAAGGGGAGGTTTAGGTTGGATATTAGGAAAATTTTCTTCACTGAAAGTGTGGTCTGACATTGGAATAGGCTTCCCTGGGAGGTGGTGAAATCACCATCCCTAGAAGTGATGAAAAGGTGTGTGGATTTGTACTTAGGGACGTGGTTTAGTGAGGACTTGGCAGGGCTTTGTTAACTGTTCAGCTCAGTGGTCTTGGAGGTTTTTTCTGACTCTGACAATTTTATGATTCTGTAATGGAAAAAAAAACACTCCAGGTTCATTGTGAATAAAGGTGATTTGAACAGGAGAGGCAAACCCTACGGGAAAAAGAAGTCAGCTGGCATTTAAAATCAAGAGGGTTGGAGGGATTTTTTAAAATAAATGGTGGAGGAGTGCCAGCATTTGAAGTGATATTTTAAAAAAGAAACATGAAGAGCCCAAAGTATAATGGAGAGCTCAGGAAAGACAAGTCCACTGAAGAAGGCAGATTAATTCTTCAAAAAGACCTTAACATCAGTAAAAAAATTGGGGCATTCTTACATGAAAATCTTTCTTTGGGAGCAAGGAGAAAAGGGTCAAGGGTGTCCACAGAGAATCTGTTTGAAACCAAAATAACTGTGGAAAAGACTGTGGCTTAACTACACAGAAAAGATATATTAGTGGATCTGTGGATAAATACTGTCAGATTAAACATTCAACATTGCTTTGTTAAAGGCAAATCCTACTTTACAAGTGTCTTAGAGGGTCCTAAAGGAGTAAAAAATTATGAGAATAATAATTGTCTGATTTAATATAACCTGATTTCCAAAGACATTTTAAAGGAAACTGAGCAATGACTTAAGAAAGAAGGCCCTGTTGTGTAAAAAATATTTGATGAAATATAGAAAACCTAGAAAAGGAGCAAATAAATAGTTCTTACATATCAAGGATGTCAGCAGTGGTTTCTATAAGGATCTGTTCTGAGACCTCTGCTGGTTAATATATTCATAAATGACCTAGAAAAGACACTAATCGATAATAAGGTTTGCTGATGGTTCCAAGCTATTAAAGATAGAAAAATGAGAGCCAACTGTGAAGTGTTGCAGAAGAACTGACAAGACGAATTGGGCAATAAAATGTCAGATGAAATTTAGTGTAGACAAATGTAAAGTGATGCCCCTGTGAGAAGCCAATTGTACCTTCAGACAAAGTGGTTTATTCTGAGCTGGCTTCTACTGCTTGGGAGCAAGAATTGGGGTATGGTGGCTGGTTCTAAAAAAATACCAGCTCTAGGCTGGTCAGTGTTTAAAAAAAAAAAAATTAAAAATTAAGCACATAATAGAAACATGTTAGACAAGAAATAGCTAACAAAGAAAGCACCTCTTTACTGCTGTATAGATTCACAACTCACCCATCCCACACTCTTCAGTTAGCAAAACATATGAGTGAGAGGTGTGACACAAATCTACAAAACCACATTGATCACAGAAAGTAAGGAGGGGGATGGACTGCTCAATTCAATCAGTGAAAAAGAATCAGTCTTCATCCATGTTCAACATCAATAACAAAACAATAATATAAGGGATTGGACAGTTCAACCAAATAGATTTTGGAATCCATCCCTGCCCAGTTGGAAATTTTATCAATAGGGCATGAGAACCATTTTGTTTAACTTTAGATGTCTACATTGTGTGTGTACCTGAGTTAGTTGACTGGACTTCTTTTGTGCTCAACAAAATATTTTCAGCATGCAAAAAAGATGATCATTTTAGACATGCACAAAGAGAGTTGTAACCATGTCATGGTTTGGCGCTGGCCCAATGCCAGTGCCCCCATGAAAATGTATTTTCTTTAACTAACTGCTGTGAGATGTGACCAGGAACAGAGCAGAGCAGGCTCAAACTTAGAAAAAGAGAGAAAAAAGACTTTATTAAACTACAAACTAACATCAGAAACACAGGAAACAAAATGAAAACCTTTTAAACCTTTCCTCCTCCTCCCACCCAATTTCACCAAAGCACAGAGAGACAAACAATCTTGGAGTCCTGATCAAGTTACCAACACTCTGATAATCAATTCTCAGTCCATCAGGGGAGAGAGGAGTCTCTCTTGTACCACAGTCCTCCCCATGAAACAGGGTTGAAACTCCCCATGTTTCCATGTCACACATGGCACCGCCCAGAGAAACTCTGCCATCGTGACATCTTCCTTCCATGTACAGTGCTCTCACCACCGTCCATGGACCGAAACTGCTCA
>VZSE01010771.1:18273-47843 GCA_013398275.1 Promerops cafer | reverse complement strand
GTCCTGCAGGAGCTGGCCCGGTTCCATTCCCTTCCACCTTCTCTCTCTCTCCGGGGCTCCGGCCTACCTCAGCCTGGGCCTCCATGGCTCCCTCCCCCACCCAGCCATGTGGCCGGGCGGGGCAGAGACGATGCCGCTCCCTGGGCTACCACGGGCGAAAGAGAGCGAACTCTGGGAAATCTCTGCTTTTAACCCCGTGTGTCTTCAGAGGTGACTCACGTCTTCAGTGGTCACACCAGGTGTCAATATTCGAATCTGACCACTGATTGGTTTAACTAAAACTTCCCAAAAAAACTCACCTCCTCCCAAACCGAGACAAACCAAAACACCTGTTTTCTTCCAGTGACCATAAAAAGAGCCTAGATAATTATTTCAGATACAGAAGGCTCCGTTCCAGTCATCTCAAATTTAAGTGAAATATCAGAGATATCTGTATGTTGAACAGGAGAACTATTTTTCTTACCCAAACATATCAATAATTTTGCAAGACTGTCCCATACTCAAGTGACTCCACAGATGAAGCCCACTGCCTACTGCAGTATCTCCTTTTATTCTTCTAACCCCCAAAATACGTGTTCCATTTCTATCCCTTCCCATTGCTATTATCTGTATCCCTCTGGCCGTGCATTTGCTTTTCCCAGCTACAGTTCTATCCCCCATGACTGTCCACCCTCCCACAGACAAATGACTGTCTTCCCCTCTCTTTGCTACAGCTGATCTCCTCCCTTGCTCTCCGTGTCTAGATTAGGGGCTCTCCTGTACCTTCATGTCCCATCAGTCAACTTCATCTTCTTTAAAGCACGATCCCACGTTCCCTTACCAGTGGTTTCTGTGAGATAAGGTGTGCTAAATGATGTAAGATGAACATCACAGGTTTTCTTTGACCATTGGCATTCTGGCAAAATTCCTAAACTATTTTCAGCTCATTGGGCAAGTCCAATGAAGAAGCTGCTATTTAAGGAATGTAGTAGCTATTGAATAGCATAAGTTTTCAATTATACTATAAAAGCATAAATAGCCAGGGTTTATTTACACATGCGTGCACAGCACGCGCCTGTTGTTTTGTACCAGATCAGTATAGATAGACTCACTTTAGAAGATGTATATTGTCCAGTGTAAATTTAATATTTTTACCTTTTAAAGAAAACATAATTTATATTCTGACTGTTTCATAGCCCCTTAACATCTTATATATTCAATTAATATTCAACATATTATATATTCAATTAAGCAGAGCAAGTTTTCCATCACGGTTTAAAAACAATCAGAGGACAAAGAGCTAGGATTTGCCAGTTAAAAAACTAAAACTTTGTTCTGTTGACCTAATTTTTGACAACAGTTGTGTTTCATAAAAATGCACAAGAATATGTCTCATCTCAGTTTAATTCACTACTTTAGCTTAATGCTGAAGCCAAGCTGTAAGAACCAGACCATGTTGAAAAAGAAGGAAAGCTCATTTTCCAGTTTCAGTTTGTAAATGAATGATGAGGTGTGAAATGGTGAGATTTACCCATTTTAAAAATTTGAAGAAGATGGCAAGAAAAAAACCAACCCATTGACTAATGATGATTAATATTTTCATACCTTAATTTGCATTAAAGCTTGTTTTGAGGAGCTTTTTAATACATTTTTTGTAGTTTTAAGTCCCAAATAAACAAAATCAAAATACCATTAATCTTTAACTGGGCATCAACTAAACTGAATTTCCATTCAAATGCAACTTCAGACAAATAATAATTAAAAAGACAAATTATCCACTAATAATAATTAAAAAGACAAATTATCCACTAACTAATGAATTCACCATTCATTGATTTCCAGTGTAATAAAACTATAAGTATCAAGTATCACAATAAAAGCATGTAGTTTTATTACAACTCAGACAAATATGTAGCAAGCATGCATTTTTCACTGAGCAAATTACGCCATTAAATTTATCAAAATATTTCAGCTAATTAGAACAGACTATTTTGCAGAATATCTTTGAGAAAAGGATAAACATTATTTAAATTAATCCTTGTTGATTTAAATGGTGCTTAAAGTCACTATGATATAAATCACTCATCTTGATGCATGTTCTTTATATACACTCTGGTTTTATATGCAAGCAGCGACATCTCATTTGGAAAAGGTTGAAATCTATTCCTGTTCCATTGTTAGCTGTTGAATATTTACATTTGCAAGTCTGATATTATTCCATCGTCTGTGTTTTTCAGATGTCTGTTCTAAATTAATTTAAATTGCAAGCATTGTCTGCTTAGTATGCTGGTACAAGTTTTTTTTTTAAGAAATCTAAGTACAAATAGAATTTCCAGAGTTGACATAGATGTAGCTAAGACGTCTAGGTAGGAGAGACACACGGGTGTCAGAACATCTGCATTTTTGAACATTTGCAAGTGGCATTGTGATTTGCAAATAATGTGAAAATAGGAGTTTCACAGTACAGGCACAGGATGTAAAATTGTGGGAAATGATGAACTACTGAACTACACTCAGCTGGAGAAACTGAAAGCTTTACATGAGACACATGCAGTGCCTCCAAAGTCTCCACGATTGTCACCCAGGATAAATCAGTGTCGAGGATGCTGAAAGCCAAGATTAATTTCTAAAAGGCATTATGCACAGAAATAATGCCCTTGAAAATTCACAAAATAAAGAAGGAAAGCTCATGATATAAATCTCAGGGGAAAAAATGGAGTTGGCACTGATATAAAATAGTTGTGTTTAGGAAACCTCTTTTGAGCTAATTCACCTCAGCATCAGTGATCTTGTGGAGCTGACTACAACAGCGAAATTCAAATTTGTACAGAGTAAGTAGCCAGTTCATGCTGCATCAGAGGATGCAAGAGTGAGGGAGACTACTGTAGCATTCAAAAATGCTGCATTACCTGCCAAGCAAATCCAGAGGAGATATGCCACTGACAAAGAAACAAAGACAAGCCAAATAATTTCTCCCAGCCTCTTCATATTTGCCACGGGGAAAATACATGTTTATGAAATACTTGCTAAATTCAAATAAATGCAAATACCCACATAATACCAGTCAGGTAGCATAAATGTAGAACAAACTGCCTAATTTGAGGATATAAAAAATCATAGTCATCTATAAATTTAAATATTCAGAGGACATTATTTGTTGTAAGTGCTGAAACCTGACAAGCCACAGGAGAGCATAGCAGTTGCTTTTAAAGCTAGATCATGAAGGATATATAGATACAAATTAGATATAAGTATAGATATAGATATATGGCAAATTACATACAAAATCACACATCACATTGGAATTACACATTAAATTGTAAGAATGCAGGTGATTCAAACAAGAGTAACACTTTAATGCTTGCTCTTCTCTGACCATTACAAAAAATAAAAAAAGGGAAATTTTTAATGAACATAACTACAATATTTTTTCAAGTAAATAGACTAAAAGTCAGACTAAGAAAAACAGCTTACAGAATAATTAGCTAACATAGATGTATTCAGTTAGGCATGGCCAGATTAATTCCTCCTTGGATGATTAAGGATATGGACAAAATAAGCTCTGATCACTATCTTTTAAAAACTATGGGATAGATAATACCTTGAAGACTGGAAAAGGCCTACCAAATTCTCTATCGTCAATTTAATGTGGAGAAAAGAGGACTCAGTGAAATACAGATCTAATCATCCTAGTTCCAAATCTTGAAATACACTGGGAAACTTATTAAAGGTTCATTTTGTGAACGTCCAAAAGATAATTAAATGATAAACAATGACCAGCATGATTTTGTCAAAAAAAAATCATATGAAACCACTCTAGTGTCATTAAATAGCTTATTAGATAAGAACAAAAGAAAAATATATTATGTAGCTTTATTTTAATAAGGCTTCTGACATTATGTAGCATGATGTACCCTAATGTAATTAAATATGAATAAGTACTAAGTTCAAGATGAATGAATAATCATTTAAAAATTTGATTTAAAATTGGCTTTTACCTGTGGTCTACTCTTAAAATGTTATGCATAGTCCTAAACATTTCTGATCTGTTTTTCATTCTTCTCAGAAATACATATTTAAAGAGGAGGTTGGGCATGTATTAAGTTTCCTAGCTGACCTAGAAACTTCAAACATTCTGCAGAAATCCTAACAGATGAGATGCACTATATTTTCTCTTTCTAGAAAATTAGGCACATCTTACATGAAATATGGCAAATTAGTTTGGACTGATCTGATTTCATAAACTGATATTGCATTTAATCCCATTTTCCATTTATCTCCATGTCTTAATTATTCTTCTCTTCCAAATTTGTTCAAAAGGTTTTCATTATACTTAGGTCAAACTGACATATATCTAGTTTTCAAGATTACATTTTTTTCTTCTCTTAAATATTATCACCATAATGCTGTTCTCACTGCTGTACCATCTCTATTCTGACAGATTCAATACAGTGCCTTGCTGCCAACTTTAAAACATAATGTACTAGTTCTTTCCAGTATTGTGCCATGTATATTATTCTTTCCCTTCCAACTGAGCATAGGAACTTTCCTTCCACCTAAAATGGACAGGCAGATTCGTCACTCATTCTCTTATAATTACGGGGGAGATGACAGATGCTGGTGTCATGCTGCTTGAAGGCCATGCTTCCCCTACCAGCCTGTTCTCTAACTCCTCCAGACATGAACTCACTCCACACTGAGCAGTAATCCGGTTTCCTTTTGTTCAGGAAAATCCAGTTTGTCACGTCCCATGTCGATGGCTTCTAGCAGGCTGATCAACCAGTGCCATGTAGCCTTCCAGAAGGTGGAGGCCTCTATCCTACATGGGACTCACCTGTCAAGGATAACACAACCTGGGAGCTTTTTCACTCACTTATCCTTGTTCTTTCTTTGCTCTGCATCATCTTCATTTATAATAT
The DNA here is from genome assembly GCA_013398275.1 of Promerops cafer. Taxonomy (NCBI): domain Eukaryota; kingdom Metazoa; phylum Chordata; class Aves; order Passeriformes; family Nectariniidae; genus Promerops; species Promerops cafer. The sequence goes on along the minus strand of VZSE01010771.1, from coordinate 42,945 downwards.
ACATTACTGCAGTCATCTCTTTTAACACTTCCAAAATATTTTGACTTCTCTCACTTAAAATATACCTTACTGAAGATTTCCTGCCAAAATATGTTTCATGTATAATACCAAGAGTATTCTCCCCTCTAAAACCTCTGTTCACATCTTGGAAGAAATTTTCTTCAAGAAAAATCATTCTGATTATGCAGTGCTTACTGTCCTCTGCTGCTTGAGCCCTACAATCCTAGTATTAGCCTCTTCTATAATTCCCAGTTTCTGGGTTAATCATGCACAAATTTTATTCTACTAAAGCAAGGTGAAATTTTCCCAGCCACTGCTGTGCCTGATTTACTACTACTTTCCTCTCTACGCATACAAGATCATGGATTGTACAAATTCTAATACCTAATTGTAATAAAACATGCCACTAGTAATTTTTTGCATGTAATTCTACAGCATTAATAGCATATATGTTTTATTTTTGTCAGAGCCAGACAGATACTTAATCTCCTTGTATATTTTTTTAACAGGAAATTATTGAAATTTTGAAATAATATTTATTTATACATACAGATACAGTAACGAATTGATTGTTTGCTTTCAAAGCAACAGTCACATAAAATAATAGATCCTGGGTTTAGTGATGATGTATGCTTCTAGACATTGGGACCAAAATCCTATTTGACTCATTTAAAGATCCAGTAACTTTCTGTGAGCCTTTAACAGCCAAGTCCTTGGACCCACAAAGGATGCAGGGGCTGCAAATAGATTTAGAGATGATTTAAGAGCACAGCTTTCAATTTATGATTTGAGAATTCTGTACTTAAAGGATTCCTAACTCTCCAATTGCCAAAGTTCCATAATACTTTAGGTTTTAATTTTTTAAGTTCCCAAGCACATGAAGCTCTGCCACAGCTCATTTCCAGGATGATATCTTCCTTGACTAATTTGACCTCTTTGCTGCCCAGTTTATGCCAATACACCAGATGGAGCAAAAGATTGGTCACACTTACTGGTCTCTGCTTGTGACCTCCATATTAACAGGGAGAAGATGACTTTCTCTAAGAGCATACAGACAAAAAGGCCAGGTTATCACAGCACACTGCATCTCAATTAATGGGTGCACTCTCTTGAAATCTATAGCAGACGGCCATTTCCTAAATCAGAACTTGCAACACTATGTATAGAAAAATCCTATGTTGGATTTTATTTGGACAGAGAGGAGGAATTGAACTTAAAGTTAAAAAACTGTTGAAATGGTGCATGGTTCTGTCATAATTTGCATAAAACACTGAAATCTGATCAAGTTATCCAGGTTAACATAAGCATTTACAATTTATTCTAGTAGATTAAATAAAATTTTAGCAAATTTTAAGGCTCTATTTGCCTTACCGGGCTGCTTACACTGAGTTAGGATATACTCTGTTCTGTCAAGACCAGGCTGTTGTACAATAAAGAATAAATTTAAAGTACGCAGATTGGTTGCTGGGACTTTCACTTGGAAAAGTGGAAAACTATGACTTCACAGGCCTTGTCTAATTTTTATTCCAGTGAATGTAGCATGTCAAGTACATGAACTTGTGTCAGAACGATTGCATGAAATAATATGCAGTACAACATGAACAGCCAAATGAAGAAGAAAAACTGTCTTCAAAATGAAAAACTCAAGCCTTCCATTGTCTCTTCGTAGAGTCATAGAGAGTCAAGACTGTCACTTGTATTTCAAACCCAGGGCCAGTGGAAGGCACCAGGATGAAACAGCCCATGCCTTATCCCCGTGGCTGGAGCAGGTTATTCCCAGGAGCTTTGTCATATGCCACAGCATTAAGAACTGACTTGTCCCCAAAGCAGAAAGGCATACTAATCCAATCTGCCAGCATTTCAACACAGCAGCTTTAGGTGTAGAAAATGGAAATGCTAGTGCATTTCAGATAATTACAAAATATATTACTCCTAGTCTGCATTTGAGTGTCGATGTCTGTTTATTCCACATTGGACTGGAAGAGTAGAAGGGAACACAAGCACATAATACTTCTCCATGTGAGACATTTGAGAAGAGTATGAGAGGATAAGGATTTATGTTCATCACTGGTTTTTCTAATAGTCGAAAGAAGTGTAGAAATGAAGTCTAGAGATAGTCATGCCCAGAATATACTAGTCAGGCTGCAGTCTGCAGTATATAAAGGAATATAAGAGAAGGTACAGGGAAGTTGTACACTCTCCATGTGGGTTTATGAAGTGCCTCATAAATAAGTTTTGCTCAACTGCCTTGATTTATTTCTTTATTCTTTCCTCTTTTTTTTTTCTGTTTTCTCTCCCTGTTTTTTTTTCTCTTTTTTTCTAGATGTCATACTTTGAAAGAAAGCTTTGGAGACAATAGCACTTTTGTAGTGCAGGGTGACTCTTCAAGAATTATCCAGTTTGGACCTGGTTCATGGATGGGATAATGTGTTCACAGAGAAGTTAGAGACCAAGTTGCATGGGCAGAAAATGTTGCACATTCCTGGCCCTATAAGTAACAGCAAGTTAGACAGGAGATTGTTACCCAACTACCTGATCCCTTCAAGGGTGCATTGGGTGAACAGATTAATATGGTTCTCTCATACATAAGAAGAAAATACCAAATTTGTGTAGAGACATCATATCAGAGGCTTAGGAGCAGTTAACCACTGACACTAGAATATTATATTGCTGCCACAGAGATTGAAGAAGAACTAAAGAATGGAGAGGATTCAGGATGATTGAGTGTTTGAAAAACATTGCCTGCAATAAAATTTTCAAAGGTCTGAATCCATTATGTTTAAAAAAAAAAAAAGGTGATTTGATTACAGGCTGTTAATTCTAACTTGGGTAACAATCTGATTGTAGCTGGCTCATCAACCTCATAAATAAAGATAAAAGAAGATTCAGGGACTGCAAATTGAAGCAAAGAAAGTTCAGATTGAGAAATAAAACAAGGTGAGAACTTTTAGAAGTGGTATAAGCAACCACCAAGATAACTGAACAATATTAATGTTAGGTATATTGTTAACTTGTTGATTTGGGTTTTTTTTGCTTTTTTAAAATGAAAAATATTTAATTTAAGCAAATTTATTCAGGAAAGCCTTATGGCATGTATTATTCAAGAGTGCAGAATAGATGATGGTGATGATGATAATAATAATACAGAGCTAAAAACTATTCTGAGTGGAAACCCGAGCTTATTTAATCCACAAGTATTTTGCCACTGGCTTGATTTCATTGTTGCTTTTGATTATATTAAAAATTCTTTCACCACACCAAATTTACTGATAAAATAAGCACACACAGTCACCAGCTGAAGTAGACCAGGGGATCTGGTCAAAGACAAGATTCCAGGAATAAAAGTTTTCTTGGGTTTTTACAGCCAAGTGTCCCTGCACCTGTGTACAGTACATCGCTGCAAAGAGTTAAACTGGCACCACAGAAAAACACAGCTGATTGTGCCAGGACAGCATGATAAATAGTCAAACCTGGCTTTGGCAGAGGGGAGCAGGAACTTTCCAAGCCAGCTTTCCCATCAAAGACTGTATCTCATGTGTCTCCTAAAGCAAGATACTGGGCAGAACAGGACAGAACTGGAACACTGACCCCTCACTGCCAAGGTTCTAAGACAATAGGTCTTTTTAATGCAGTTGATTTGAAATGCGTTCCTTGTGTTTGTTTATGAAGAGTAAGAGCTGAAGGGCTTTTACCACAGAACAGTTTTCATGTAAACCACAAACCCATATTTCATTTGCTAATAGCGCCAATTCATATTTCCAGTCTCTAAAAGAAATAATAGACAGTCTTAATGTCATTCTTCTTTTTGAAATTCAGCCTCTCCCATAGGCTGTACATTACACACAGCAGTCATCACAGATGGAGAGCAGGACTGGATTTTTCTTAGTGAAGACTCAGTGAGCTGCTGACTCAGAATCCCCTTTCTTGGAGAAATGCCTTCCTCACATGTTAGTCCATTGCTTAGACCACCAGAGCCATTTAAAGAATATTTGACTCACCACATGGCAGCATAAAGTTTGAGTAATATTCTCCTAGCACTTACAGTGTGCTTCAAAATAACATCCATAGACAGTTATATCTTAAGATGATAATTTATTTTTAGAATACAATCCAGGGCATTTTTAATGCCCACATTTCATATCGCATTTGTCTTTGATTTGTGCTGTGGAGAATCCCTAGTTAATGCAAAGTGCATCCAACATATTTTTTTTTCAGCATTTTTGAACCGACATGCTATTTTTAGACAAGATTAGTTATTCCCTCATCAAGATACTATATTTTGATCTGGTGCTCAAGCCAACTTTAATATGTCATGTCCTGAAAAAAAGAGGAGAGAAATAGTACAAGGGAGACATAGCTGGGTATCCATATCTACACAACACATACCGCTGTATAGAAAATATAAAGGGTATAAAGAAGCTAGAAAGAAGCTCAGCTGAAAATGCCCATAACCTTCCAGGCAGATAGCGTGGTAGCCAAAAAGCCATCCCAAATACCTTCTTGCAAGGCTTCGGGAGGAATGCCACAGCATTTTGAGAATCTGCTGGAACAAGTGTTCCTGTCATTACCCAGACCCTGATGAATTACTCAAACTACCTCATCTGTGATCACCCAAGCTTTTGTAACTGCAGTGGAAGCAAGGACGGGGTCTTGATTCAGTTTAGTCCCTCACCTTGATGGGATCAGCTGCTTAAGGTCCCTGATCTGTTGGCTGGGCAGCTGCTGGTACTGGCACAAGGGAGAGTGGCAATGTGCATCTCAGACGGAGAGAGTTTTGAAAGACGTTCTTGAGTCTCATCAGCCAACAAATTCACACTTCTTACAAGTGTGTTAAATGCTTTTCTCATAAGAAAATAGAACATATTCAGCATGTATGAGCTGATGCAAAATCACTAGCACATATACTACCACAGACCATCTATTAGGTTTTATAACAGAGAGTCTTAGATTTAAAACCAAACTGTCATGGCAACCTTCTCTTGGACAGAGCTGACTTCAACAGTTCCTAACCCAGGCACTTGCCCATTCATTGCCTCCCCAGCCCTGTAACCCCATAGCCCTGCAGCACCACACTGCCACTGCTAAATGAGAGGCCATAGGGACTGAGGTCTGCCAGGGCTGCTCTGACTGCACTTTTCTTGACTTGCCTGCAACTCTGTGGCTAATTTGTTCTACTTTTGCTTATCTTTATGTGGTACAACCATGTTTTTATACAGACAGCTGAAACAAGCCATCATTATGTGAAGAATGAGATACTTACACCTCTAACACAGCAATGTAAGGTAGAGAAATACAATACCAAAAACCTTGGGAAGTGGAGAGGCAGGATGCAGCATAGAAAAATGCCTATCTGGAATGATAAAAGGTGGCCCACGTTGGCATTGAGGTGTCCAGAGATATAAACCACCCAGCAGTAGGCAAAGGGTTGCAGACCAGGAGATGGGTTTGATGGTACCAAAGAGAAGAAAACAGCAGTGTCTTCCACAAAGTGAGCATTAGGGAGTAAGTATGGATACAACATGGAACTGCAAAACCATGAATGAAGGCATAGGTGTATGGAAGGAAAAAGTGCATGGTAGAAAATGTACAAAAATGGGCAAAGTAAGGGGAAGAAACCAGCAAGACCAAGACTGGATCCTTTCCATTGAAGGATCAGGGGCTGATGGCTTATGGTTTTACCCTTTCCAGCAGCACAAATCTGCTGACTGTTAGTTCAGAGGAGAAATACCAGGGAAAGCAGTCCTCAAGAAAAGCACAGAAAACTGAGAGCTAATATTTCAATTGTATCACTATTATTGAGACCTTTTCTGTAGAGAAGCACTCTAATTGCATAATTAGTTTCTTTTCAAGGTCAGAAATAGGTCCAGAGTAATAACGATACTTGAATTAGGCTGCTGAGGTTTCCATCATACTAACAATAAAGCACTGGATTCATGGATATGTAGTGTGCCCATAAACAACACTTTGAAACACCACCTTCCCCTCAGTTGCACTTGTTTACTAGTTTGGGAACAGCAACTGCTCTTTGAAAAGGGCAGTGGCCCTTCTGATTGAGTGGACCCACAGTCAAAATAACTCTGAAAGGAAATCCAGCAATCCTGCAAACAAAACCACTCTTTTTGCTAGTGGTTATCAGCTCCTGATCTTATCCACCACACACTCCACAAAAGCTGTGCTGCCATAACAAAGGACAGTGCAGACACAGAACAAGCAGAGATCAGAATAGCTTAAATCAACACTGTTACCAAAGGAAGGACAGCCAAAGGGGCTGCTCTGGCTTCAGAAAAGAGGTGACCAAGTGCTCCAGCAAAAGGTTGAAGTTCAGATGTGTGCAGTTTAATTTTGTTATTTGTGAAATAATATCTTTGTATCTCATTTCTTTTTAAATGAGAGGCTAACCATAATGTAAACCAAAATATTAAATTAGATTTTGCATAGGTAACACAACAACAAGAGAAAAAGATCAAACCTGGAGGCACAAATATTGGAGACATCTAAAAACATCTTTCAAATCAGCACACATAGGTTAAGCAAATAAACAGCTAAAAATGACTAATTTAAAATTTCTATCCAGATTTTTTCTGTATTAAAGACAGCTCTCAATTTGACTGTGTTACCTATGAAACAAACACCAAGGGGGCTCTGGATGGGTGTGGTCTGTAGGAAGAAGATACTTCTGTGACATGAAATAAATAATGTTGTATAGCTGACAAAGGGACACAATATAAAGATATACAGGTCATTAATAGCTTTACATATCTGGAAGGGGAAACATGCTTAAATTGCTTTAATATTGAATAACTTCCCTTTATAAGAGAAGCATTTTCCACAGGAAAACATCAACAGAAAAAAATGGGCTTTTTGATGAACTTTATATTTACATCTTTTTGCAAAATAAAGATTAATTAAATTAAAGAATTTTTCCTTACATTTTATTCAACCAGAATTCTTCAGTTATTTAGAGAAATTTGTTTTGTAGTTTTTTAATATAAAAAATGTATTTTCAAATTGTGTATTTTATATTTTTATTATTTTTCCACATTAAATATTCTTGATTTTTTCAATGTCTTCTCTTTCATAAAAATGCCTGAATCAGCTTTTTCAAGAGCAAAAAACAGAGCTTTGTGAACTGCATGAGCTCACTGAACAGCTTGATTAAATCTATTGTGATTGAGATGAGTGAATCATTATTTTACAAATTGCTGTTTATTAGTTCTGAAATAGCTATTAATTTTTCCCAATTAAAAATTAATAAATTTCTTTGTCAAGTTCATATAATTCCTTCCAGACTGTAACTTAGACCATTGTTTCATTGGATTTCAGGACTTTATATGGGTTTTTTCATCTGCTGTTCAAGACCCTCCTTGAATAGTAGAAAATATTTCCTAGGCTTCTCTTAAATTCTTCCTTAAGCTATTGATTGCAAAGTATTCTTGACTCCAGCTCAACTAGGTAATTAAAAAGTTCTCAGGTTAGGCATGTGAAATGTTTCATTAAACAAAATTCTTCAGTGTTGATCAGTACTTAAAGGCTTGGGTGAATCTGGCCTTGGAGAATGTTTCTTCTCTCAGAACAGCTTAAACAATACTTCTCTCTTAGTAAATTATGTCCTTGTCACTGATTAGTCTACTTCTGGTCCTCTTCAAAGAGAAGAGTGCTATCTTTTGATTTAGAACTAGATCTCAGTACTTGGACTACAAAACCTGCTCATTTGAAGAAGTAATTAATGTCTGTGTCAGGAGATGGGATATTTATTGTCAGATTTAAGTTGTTTCATTAGAGGTACAGCTTGTTCCAAGGAAATATAAAATCAAATAGACACTGTAACACTGAGCACTCTAATGTCCTAATGTTTATGTTCTTTGGCTCCTTGTCCTCAAAGGAATTCAAAGTGGTGCCAACAATAAGAATTGTGCCAGCAAAGAGACACCTAAGCAAAATAGAACCCTCAGGAGACAAGGGTATCTCCTAAATCCCATATGCCCCCAGAGCACCCTAAAGTCCCTACTTGGACAGTTAACTCAGCTCCAACCAGAGCTCCTCTCTGAGTGGTACCAACAGACTCGTGCCAGCAGTCCCTTGTCAACATGAGCTAGTGAAATACCTGAATCAAAAACTGATGGACTTGAGTGTACATACACTGTCCTGCTCTGGTGCACGTCCAGGAAATTAAGAGTTGTCCACTGCTGCAAATACTGCACTGGGCTATCTGGCACTTGGATCTGCACTGATACAGCCAATCCTACCTTCTCTTACTTCTCCTAAATCACCCAGGAAGCAACTTCCATGCTTTGTCCTTCTGAGCAGGGCAGTTGCACGCTTCTCCCCCAGCACACCCACATGTTCCTCCTGCAACCTTGGCCCTGGGAGAACATTCATGTGTGCACTGAGTCCTGAAATTAGTGTGAACCCAGGAAAATAAAGACTGGCTTTTGGTTGTGGGGTTTTATGACCAGAGAAGAACCACTTACAAATCCACCCACATGCTGAGAGGAACCAAAACTACAAGCTCTGTCTTACAAGAGAAATAATTCAAGACTGCAAATAGTCTGAGGTGGGGAACAAACCCTGCTCTACCTGTTGAAATTCTAACAGATCATATCCTTTAATTTGTGAGATTTACCAACTCTAATGTGACTTTCAGACACAAGGAAAAGGAAGGTTTCTCCCAAGATCAAATCTATCACATCAATGAATTCAATTCATCATGAGCAGATTAATGTGGCTCGATGGGGAACCCACAGGTCAGTTCTGAAGTACCCATCTCTGCAGCTGCACATGTCTTCAAACTCATCTTTACTTTTTAGGGTAATCCTTCTTTCAGGGTGTCAGACTTAAAAATAACACTTAAATCTCTGCATATATTATCTAGCTATGCATATGCCCTAGACAGAATTTCTGTCTGTTCTTCTAGAAGGAGTGGACATAGCGGTTGGACTCAAAAGCAAATTTTTCCCTACACATATCTATTTATCTACCTAAAACAACAGCCTATCAATACCTTCATTCCTTTCCTTAGCTCTTGACCCATCCTATCCTCAGAAGACTTTGTGAAACTTGGTAGCATCCTTGTCATGTAAGATGGCACATAACCATTTCTACATTTTAAATTATCATTTTTGCACTCTTAATTCCAGCAAGCACAAAGAGAAAAATTAATCTTAAAAATTCAAAATTGCTTTCAATCAAAATTTTTTAATTTGGGGAAATAATTTTATAATATATTTAAGGTTTCACAACCTCACCACTGACACATGGATTAAAATGTGACAGCTTTAAGTATGCAGTTATTGATAAGACATCCTGTCTCGGTTTGAGAGGAAGTGAGTTTTTGGGAAGTTTTAGTCAAACCAATCAGTGGTCAGATTCGAATATTGACACCTGGTGTGACCACTGAAGACATGGACCACCTCTGAGAACACATGGGGTTAAAAGCAGAGAATTCCCAAAGTTCTCTCTCTTTTGTCCCAGTCCAGCAGAGAGTGCACATCTCCTCAGCCCAGCCACAGGCTGGGTGGGTGAGGGGAAGCCATGGAGGCCCAGGCTGAGGTAGGCCGGAGCCCCGGAGAGAGAGAGAGAAGGTGGAAGGGAATGGAACCAGGCCAGCCCCTGCAGGACGGAGGGGTGGAGAGACACGGAGATGTCTTTTGTTCCCCCCCGCCCCTGCTCCCCCCAGAGGAAGAGAAGGTGGGAGAGAGAGAGAGACAGAGAGAGAGAGCGAGCGAGCCTGTGCCGGCAGAGGAAGCGGCAGGGGGGTTGATGCCCAGCATGTGGGAGTGCCACCGTGAGATCTCAGTGCCCTGAGGGCAGCGGAGCTCGGACTTTTAACCCTTTCCTGGGTGAAGGAAACTTTGTGGAACATTAGTCCTCCTGGCTGGTGGTTGGAGAGAGAAGAGAGGGAGTCTGGGACCTGAGATGTTAAAACGAAGATGGGAAGAATCCGAGGTGGGAGGAGATGCTGGAGTGGTTTTTGGCTGGACTTCTCTTGTATAGCCATAGACTGAACCAAGTTGCCTGTAATACATGAGACTGCTTTTAGGGAGATGTGATGGCTTGAGCCAAGAGAGTGACCTGCAGTAATGACGCCATATAAAGGAGTGAACAGAGGAAGATGAAGAGGGCGTGGTGGTGCCTTCCATATTCAGGGAGAAGAGCTCTGTTCTTGAGACCCTTGGCCTCAGGGGATGGGAAAATGGGGGGGACTGTTGTCCCAAAAATGAGATATGGTTGTTTTTGGTACTTGGCAAAGCATCCTTGAAGAACCCTGAGCAGTTTCGGTCCATGGACAGTGGTGAGAGCACTGTACATGGAAGGAGCATGTCACCATGGCAGATTTTCTCTGGGCAGTGCCATGTGTGACATGGAAACATGGGATTTTCAACCCTGTTTCGTGGGGAGGACTGTGGTACAAGAGAGACTCCTCTCTCCCCTGATGGACTGAGAATTGATTATCAGAGTGTTGGTAACTTGATCAGGACTCCAAGGTTTTGTCTCACTGTGTTTTGGTGGAAATTGGGTGGTAGGAGGAGGAAGAATGTTTGGAAGGTTTTCATTCTGTTTCCTGGGTGTTCCTGTTGTTTTAGTGTAGGTTAATAAAGTTTTTTCCTCTCTTTCTAAGTTTGAGCCTGCTCTGCTCTGTTCCTGGTCACATCTCACAGAAGTTAGTTGAGAAAAATATATTTTCATGGGGGCACTGGCTTTGGGCCAGTGTCAAACCATGACACATCCCCATATCACAGTAAAGTAATACAGGTCCTAGCCTGAAACATTGTATTTAAATTCTGCAGTAAGTCAGATGTCATTGAGGTCTGGAAGTAGCAGGTATTAAAATTATAAATATTTGCATGTGATGTGTAAGATCTCAGTACAACACAGATAGGAATAATAATTTTCTTTTTGTGCTGAAGACTAATAAACTTAATCCTTCTAAGGACGTTCCTAAACATTTTAAATGATGGCATGTGACCACTGTCTTTCAGAAAAGGGGTAATCTTTTAAAAGTTTTAAGACACAGTTCTGAGCCACAAGTAGCTATCTATGAAATAACTTTGGAAGATCTACCTCTTTTAATCTGCTCAAGGTTATGAAAGCATTTCTATTTCTACTGAAAACAGTTTCAGCAATTTTTAAGCCAGGCTCTGATAAAGTTCTTTCTTTATTTCTACTGAAATATGGATTTAATATGGTACATCTGCAGTCAAGTATTTGCATCACTCCTGTAATTGCTATGGATGGTCACTAATAGTTAAGGCTCTCTCTAAACCCACTAATCTTAATGATCTAGCTTATAGGCTATAAATCAGGCTCATCCTCAAGTGTCTAATCAAATCAAGACCTAAAAGAGTAGCTGGATCTGCATTTCTTGATTTCCTTTAATATTATGGTAGTAATTTGAAAGTTATAATATCAAACATTATTTTGCCATTCTGTAACTCCTTGTGTAGAAACCCTGAAGTGAGCCAGAGGGAAAAAAAGTTAAACTTCAAAATGATCCATTATTGTTCATCATTATTCATTATTATTTTAGAAAATTATGTCATATAAGTTATAAGATCATATGTGTCTGTCTGAAATCAAATACATGAAGTATTCTTTTCAAATACGATTTCTAGCTCCCTGTGAAGCTGAGATTCCTGAAGAACCCTAGCTAAAATTACACTTTTCACCAATTCCTCTGAAAAAATCAAGGAGAAAAATGTCAACATTTTCACTTAAGTGACATCCCAAAGATCACCCAGGGTATGTAATGGTGTTGATAGTGCAGTCCAGAAGTTCCCAATTCTGTTTTTGCCATTAGTTCTCATTAACTTTGACAGGTACTGCATTCAGTTTTTCAATACTAACTTTTCAGAATATATTTTAATATTCATCAGAACATTTGTGAACTGCAGTAATAAAAGTTGCTAATTTGTTTGTATGAATTTGGTTTTGTTTCTTATTTTAAAATAGATATTCAGATCTTGAGACTAAATCTTTCCTTAACAAATTGCAAACTTCAGTGTGTGAACAAAGCCAATCTATTTCCTTTGTAACGGCCCTTTCAACATAGAAAATATAATGGATATTAACATTGAATACTCACCATGCTGCACTACTTTTAAAAACTCTGCGAGCCTTATTGGTAACCTCATGTCCTATCATTAGCATCAATTACTGTTCAATTGACTACAGAAAATAAAGATCTTGGTATGCCCTCATGCAGAAGATTAAAAAAAGCCTCTCTCAACATATTACTTGTAAGTGTAGTGTCTATTTCTGTTAGGATTCCTGGAATGTGATGCAATCACAGGAAAAGAATGGACCATTGACTGCAAGAGCAACCTTTCCCGTACCATGATGCTCTTCACAGGTTTGTCACCAAGGCTAAATACTCTCAACTGAGATAGGTTCCTTTACAGCTGGAACAGGTCCGTTGTGCCTTCATTTTTGAGCTGCTCACAAGCAATGGCATAAAAGTCACATTTTGCTGGTTTTAGGTAGCTCCTAGTTATGTGGATGAATTATTTTTTCACCTCATCCTTTGTACAGTGTAGAACAAAAAAAAAGCTCTTGGGAATGATTTTTTTTCAATAATTTCCCATTATCACTAGTGAACATTAACAAATCTCTTGTCTGGGTTATTAAAAGAAAGTCGGGAGCTACATAACCATGGAAACACAACTTCCAGCCCCCTCAAGCACATGACTACTCCAAGCCATGACAATCAAAGCCCTGGCAGCAGGAGCATATGATCCATTGGATCTGCTGACATTCTAGGCATTAAATTTTGTTTGAACTTAATGTACAGTGGAGTTTTTTATTATTAGACTTGGCTTTTCAAAATAAAATACAAACACATAAAATTATAAAGAGGTTTTTCCATGAACTCAAATGAGCTTTCTGTGTGTTTACCACGACCATTGATTTATGGACTATGCTGGCACCTGGGGACCTGACCACAGACCTATTTTGTTTTGGGCATTTAAACAAACACACAGTGAGACACAGTTCTGGTCCTAAGGATCTTACATGTCTTACAAATAAAATAGTCAAAGTATGTGAACAGAAAAAAAGTCCTCTTCTGACCATGTCTTTAAATACACGCTACAATGACATCATTGGAAAACCAAGTTGCTTTACTGAGTCAATGTCTAAGGATCCTAAGGATGCACAAAAAGTCTGCCCTGGTTTTAAACACTGAATCTCTGTTTCCCATGTACCACTGTTGCCTCAGCAACAAAGCCGTAGTTTTCCTCAAGGAGACGTGCGTCTTCTGCTCCGCCGATCAGGTGCTTTTCGCAAGAACATATTTCACTACAAATTTAAAAACTGTCACTATCACACTCTTTTCACTCCTCCATAAGGAAGACTACAGCCAAAGATCTTCACAAATGTCTTGGGAACAGCTGTTATCTTCCCAAGCCAGGTACTCAGGGTAGTGACGGAAGAGGTGTTGAAACACAGTGTTATTGCAACACTTCTACTGTAGTTAAACCTGCCATTTCACCGCTTTGGTTCCTGGAAAGTTCAGCTTCCACTAGGAAGTTCCTAACAGACCACCCTGTGAAAGGCTGTTTCCAGAATGAGGGCATCTTCCATACCTAAAATTAGAGAGAGAGGATCTTGTTTGGGAATAGCTTCAAAGCTTTCTGCTCCTGTTGAAGCAATTCTTAACGTGCTCAACACAGCAAAATCATCTTTGCATTCTAAGAGCTCCCCAGCCCTAGCACATCCCAAATCTTGAGCGGGACTGCATCGTACTTCTGGGAACACTGGATGCCACTCCCATGCTCACTGGGAAGGCAGGACATCCAGAGGCAGGCTGACCCAGCACAACCATTCATTGGCACTGTCAGGAACCCCACTCTTTTTTCCTTCTGATCAGACCTTCAGCATTTTTACCAAGCTTTTACAGATTTCACAGTATGCATATTATTTATCAAATAATCTTCAAAGACACATGAAAAGTTTCTCCTTGGGGAAAGAAAAGAACTGCTCATGATGCTGGATGATCATGTTGCTTACAGCAGTTTCACAAGGGTTTATTAGTGCAGTGGTGTGAGCATACACAAACCAGAGCAGAATACTGACACTGCTGTTTCAAACAGAAACATCCCAGCAGTACCCAAAGACTCCTGCAGGCTTTAGAGGAGGGGGGGATTATGAGGATTGGGAGATTTCCCAAGCTCCATCTGCTTTCTGTGCTGTGAGGAGTGAAATGCCAAGATCCAAATTAGTGGCTGCAGGTTTGTTTCATCATCAGGATCCTGTAACAGGATGTCCTCCTTGAAATGTGACTAAAGCTGTGCTTCCTGGGATGTACATATACATGTATACATCCATACGTACATGCTTGCTGGTCACATCCCTTACAAGCAGAACCCCACTCACCCACCGAATTTCCTAACATAAGATTACCTCACCAGAAAGGTAAATATTTGGCTCTGGGGCCAGCCCATGATGCCTAAAATATCTGCTTGAGTGCTGCTGAAAACCTGCAGAGGGGAATTCACTTGGCCTACAGTCAAGTGTCCACGCAGTGTAGAAAAAATCACTAGGAAATATCAAGGTTGTTCATCAACTTGTCATCCAAATTACCCAGCCCTCTTCTGAGGATGAGAACATAATGGGCCAGGTTGCTGTGCTGTGTATTTTATATTTTAGAAATTAAAGCAGAGACTCGAGAAGTGAAAATCCTGAAAACACAACACTGAATATTATTCTGGGCAGTCTCTTACATCAGCATGCTTTGTTCCCCTTCTGATAAGGCAAACCACTCTAAGTCAAAAAAGCAGGACCTAAATATCTAGAAGGAGACCAGGCAACTGGGTACTTGCTCTTCCTGTTTGAATGGATGTTCTGAAGCTACGAAGTCTGTTTATATAACTAAATCTGAATTGAACCCTCTAAGTATGAAAGTCTTGTATCATAAATGACAAGTCTGGCAGATCTAATGCAATGTGAGCTGCTCAGCTCCCAGGTAACTCTGATCTTCCACTGCTGCAGGCAGACCTGCTCTGCTGTCAGCGCTAGGTCCCATGTCAGCCAGCTGGAGAAGCTCCTTGGACATATCACATTGCCAGCTGGAGAGCAAGAACACTTTCCTCTAGTAAAGTTACAATGTCAGATTTAAACAAATATAGTTGTAGCATTGTTAGGAATCTGTCCAAAATGAGCAGATGTAATTACATCCACCTGCAAGAACACTGTGCCAGCCCAGTTCAGAGAGGCTTCTGCTCAGGACCATTACTGAGCCAGGTGAGTGTTAGGAGAGGGAGAAGAGCAGCACAGGTGTTCTACATCAGGCACTGAAACATGGCTTCAGATGGGCAAGGGCAATTTCATCCAGAGCCACCACATATGGTAGCTATAACTATGCGGGGTTTTCTAATGCCATCAGCTGCCTGATGCCATTTTAATCATCACTTACTGTTCTACCTCATCCTAAAATGTCTGCTGAGTCCTTGCATACTACAGCTCTTGAACTATTTAGAGGCTGATGAAGGAAATTTGCCCTCCCTATTCTCCAAAGCAGCTACCTTTCTTTTCTTTATCACGCTGCAAAAGCCTTTTACTTGACTATTAAAGATAAGACAGGTAAATACCCGTTCTTTAATTAAGTTCATCCCAGCAGTCACAGAAAGCTGTCAGAGTTATTACAAGAATACTGTATTTTTGCACAACAGAAATGAAAAATAAAATATCTAGTATTGAAAGTTCAAGGTTCCATGAAGCATGGGCATAAAACATGAGTTTTTGGTGGACAACTCTTCATCATTAAATTGTTTAGCAAAAACTGAAAAGCTAATGGGAGAGATTCACTACTGCCCATTTTAATGTTGGCAGTTTCTCCAGGAACTGTGCCAGAGATGGGTGCCCTTATGGTAACAAAACACCCTTAGGGAAGATATGGGACTTCATCTCACTCCCATTATTCCATGCAACAGAACAACTATAGTTAGGCATCCAAAGAGATTTAGGCTGAACAGAAGGGAATGCTATGATTATAAGCACTTATAGGGGCAATACTCTTGAACAATAGGTAGACTAGATTGGTTTTGAGTTTTTGAGATTCTTAATCTATATTTAGGCAAGATTTAAGTGATCAAATGTCTTTAAAACTGAGGCTCAATGGAGAAAATCACATTATAAAGACTATTTCCTGTACACTCTAAGCCCTCTTGTCTGGATGGAAATGAAAAAAAAAAAAAAAAACAACAGAGAATTTAAAACAAAGAACTGAAGGAAAACTTGTCTCTTGGTCATGCTCCTTTATCTCCACAGATGTGTTAGGTACCTTTTCATTTGTGAAATTTAATTACCTGTGTGTTTTGGCTTTATCCTTGAAATACCCTATTTTACTTTTTAGACCTTACATTTACATCACTTCAGCACTAACCACATCAATAGGGCTCCAGTGCTGTCAGAGCTGGACTTGGCCAGTATCATCATAGGTTTGGCATTAACACGGTTTGAATTCAGAAATGTTATATAATCTCAAAAGTAAATTGTTTAAATACATTCATTCTCATATATTTAAATAATTACTCATATGCATGATGTAGTCCATCATAGTAATGAAAAAAATATCAGAAGGCATCTTGGAACACTAATTGATTTCTATTTATAAAGACATTTACGTGTCTTAATATATATATGAACGTTTATATATACATACATATATATAAAACAAAATCTTTGTTTTTCTTGAATCAGCCTGTTGCCACCTGTTTAACCATTTGTATCTTCATCCTGAGTACTATTTTATCATGAAGTTGATGCAAAAGCCATGCCAGGACTGATATTTATTCTACTGCGTAAGAAGTACTAATGTATGATAATATACCAGGTACCTGACCAGCAGAAGGGAGTGATTCTAGCCCCAGAAAAGTTCTTTCTTCTTCATTTTTATTTCCTTTCCATCATAGGACTACACAAGAAGTTAAGAGTGTCAAGCTACAAGACACATGTGAGTGCCCAAGTGAAAACAGAAGCACTTGTTGCCATCCTTCTCTGCTGTGTAAGACAGATGATGCTCTTGTTACTACCAAAGAGATCTATCTGCCACTGCTGCACAGAGTGCCTCTTCAAAAGAGCCAAGCAGACTTTACTGGGCTTTTGCAGGACACAGTAATGTACCCAAACCTCCAGCAATCTCACAAGCATCATGCCTGTCTTTATAGCATGTTAAGAAAAAATCTAACTGAAAGACATTTCCAAGAAGCAGAACTTAAAATAAAATCCTATTGAAGAGCCACCATTGCAAAGTACAAAGTACATGCTTTTATTCAAGTCATTAGTCATTGTAGAGAGACCAGAAGGAGTGCTGGCTCAAAACACTTCTGGTGCATGTGTGGGAAAAGAGGCAAGACAAGTCCTTCCCTGCAAGGCAGTGCTCTGCTTAATACATCCCACCTGTATCCCACCTGTGCCACACCCTGGCAGACTGGAAGCAGTCGTCCACACCCCACCTCTGGCATCCCTAACCCAGCTCCTGAGTGGCCACCAAACCAGAAGTCCCACCTGGGGGGAGGGCCTAGGAAAGCCAAATTGGACTTAAACCAGAATGCAATGCAGCTATATGTTTTGACCATACTTTCTTGTGGCTTTTTTGTTAGCTAGAGCACTGCTGGTAGCTATATTTGTTCTTTTATATATCTCTTATCTTTTTTCTTTAACTTCTTCCTCTCAGAGTTTGAGTAACTTAAAGGTGGATAGGTTGGAGTTTGCTAAGTTGAGGGTACTTCCCTTTGTTAAGTTAATGCTTTGTGAAATGCTTCATGTTGATTGAATATTGCTTTAAACTTTTGCCAAAGTTACCTGATTTTCTAAGGCTTGCCAGTGATTTTTTTGCTGTTTTGCCTTCTTGAGAATATCTTGTTGGTGTTTCCCTTTGTGTCCAACTCAGGATACATGAAAAGCCTCTAAGATCCTCTAAGGGACTGGGTGAGGAATTCTTGTAATCATGAAGGTGTCTGTGTCACTCCCATGAAGCAGCTCAGTGTCAAAGAGGAGGAACAAAATGTGTGACTGGCAGGTGACCCACTATAGAGACCTGCTATAAACCCAGCACAGCCAAAGTGGGCTTTGTCAGCTAGGAGTTGCTGGTGCTGGGAAGAGTGAGAGCTGGCAGCTCAGATCTCCCTCAGTTCCCTGTGCCTGGGACCATGGCATCAAGCTACAGCAGAAAGAGAGGTGGATACTGTTACGATCAGATTCCTTACTGTGTTTTCTGCAGATGGGGATCAGTGCTCTTAGTGAGCTTGGTATGTGAGGACTGCACAAAGATAAAAACCAAAAAGGTTCAGAATTTGATGATGCTTAACAGATTTCCAGGCAGACAGACAAAGAAGTGCTTGTACTCCCTTGAAATACTGGCTATGTGCACATTTAATTACCATGTAATCATTTTTAATGAGAATCAGAAATTTGGGTTATTCTTAGTCACTGAAAAAAATTCTGGTACTACTGCTCTAAACAAAGAGAAGAAATTAAAGAACCAAACACATACTAACAACTGATATGTGACTTTTTGCATTTTCCATTCAAACACAACTCAGTTGCTATATACAAAAATTTTATGACCACAAGATAACTTTTGTCATCACTATATCAGGTTTTTAATGTGATATTCTTCATAGCATCTAGTAACAAATGCTCAATTATAGCCTCCAAAGGTTTTGCAGTATGTACTGCCAGTAACAATTAAGTTGATAGTGCCTTCTGAATAAGTGACTATCCAGATCTATTGACCCAAGAGTTAAATATTAACTGAGGAGATTCCAAGGTCAATATTCTTCTAGAACACCAATAAATCCTAATGTTCTTCACAATAAAAAGGATGCACTTAATACCACATATACTGAAATCTTTTGCCTGGATGCCCCAATCTCTCTACTTACCAAATAAAGGATGCTCAAGAAAGAGGGAAATCTTTGTTATAGGTGTGAGTAAAGAGCAAAAGGTGCAGTAATCCAGCCCAGGATCCATATTCCATGGTATTGTTTAAAATAAGATGTCCATTTTTCTAAAATATGCCAGGAAAAGTTTCCATCTGTAATCAGTTCCACAGGTGGAATATATATCCACAAATTTGTTTAATGTATAGCATAAAATATAATTGCTGCAGTTATAAGATGTCCAGTTAAAGGATTTTACTATGCATTGAGTTTTACTCAAGGTCAGAATTAAAAGGTGAAACAAAATCTTGTTTTAAGTCAAAATAGCCCTAAAGCAGCTGCTTGCTTAGTTACTGTTATGAGATCAAAGAGATCAGCCCAATTGCACTGTGAGAAGCAAAGTGATTAACATATCTTTATTTGATTGATTAAGCATGGTAAATAGATGCTTCCACAGATAAACTGTGTTGCCATGTTAAGCATCAGGCTCTAAGAGAGCAGCAAAATGATACTACTCATAATCTGTGCTTTAGGAGCAATTGACCTGTGGAAAATCATGACCCAATTGATTTCAGCCCATAGACTGAAAGCTGTGTTTTGCATTTGGATGCAAGGATGGAAAATGTAAGAAATGAAGGATAAATAGTGTAAGTAAACATGTCAGCAGGGTGGCAAATCCCATTCCAAGAAGAGGAAGATTACATTCACAAGGTTGTGTGTACATACCTTACCTAGTAATTTTATGAGCTTTAATATAGGTCTAATGAGACTCACTGCAAATTTTTCACCCACATAAAGGTTTTCAATGTGGGGTAAGATTCACCCTTCCGCAAACAAGCTTTCTCGGGCTCTGGGAATTTTTGGGGGAGGGTATTTTGTTTTTCCATGTGTGTTCATTAATCCATTATTTCTCTGTACAATTTCCTTGGAATAAGGGCTATGAGCTAAATTCAGATAAACATTTTTTTTTTTACCAGTGGCATTTATAACCTATATGTCGAAGTGCACGATCTAATAGCAGTTAAGGAAATTTTCAAATATTTGCTTGTATTGCTGTATTTTCTCCTGTGTATGTGCAATGTTAAGAATACATCTCATTATTTATTTTTACACTGCTTGACACTAATTTTGGGGAGAAAGAATGAGGAATTTTTCTTATTTGTTCACTCTAGCTTCTGATATTTAAATGCAAATTACCTACTGTTAGCTAGATTGTTATTCTTATCTCCCTGAACCTTGTCTTTCTTGTATCTCTCATTTGTTCTGCTTTACTATCTGTGAACTGTCTTTTTTTAATTCCTAGAGGCAAACTCCCTCAAGCCTGCTCTAAAATGTACAGTAGTAAACATTCTCTTCTCTCAACTGGTAGAGCTGTTCATCTACATTACAAGTCTCATGCTGCTGGAAACTGAAAAATAATCAGAAGATTTGTTTATGTATCACTGTTGTTCTAAAGTTCAAACTATTATAATAAGAAAATCCTGTCCAGTATTCATAGATAAAAAATGACAAACAGAAAATATGGACATATTGGGTATTCAGAAGACTGAATCTCAAACAATATTGTACTAGGGGAAGGGAACAAAAGCAATTTTGAAGTTAAATATTTCAGAAAATGTAGGAGACGAATGGCAGGCAAAGGTCTCTTGGTCACATATCTTTTTTTTCTTGTGCTAAAATCCAAAATCATAAGACTCAGCAGAGAGACAATACTATGAAAACAGTTTGGTTCACTTTTAGACTTAGGAATGTACTGCCATAACTGAATTTCAATTTCCAGTGAGAAAATTTTATGGGCATCTGATATTTCTGAACACTTGCAAGATGGAAAATATACTAGCAATAACATGCACAAGGGTATGAGCTTGATGATGGATTCTTATGAGTTTTCCCAGATTGTTTTATAAAATGGTGAGGAAAACTGTAGAGAAAACTGAAGGGATTGTGCTTCTTATTACAGACAATATAGATTTAGGAAATAAATACTGGCCTTCGGTATTTGCTGCTGATTTTATTATTTTAATTGAATTTAGTGTTCATGGAAAATGCTAAATCGGCAAAACTTCTCTATGTTGAGAAAAATAAAAACAGCCATAAAACAGTTTTCCATGCATAGCCCAATAAATGCTTTGCTACAGTAACAGACCTTCCTGATGGGGTGTTGGTGTGGTGTGGTTTCCATGAGATGGCCCTGCTTGAGTGGGCTTGTTGCTCCAATTGTGACCTCCAGAGGTCCCTTCAAAGTTCAGCCATTCTGGGGCTCTGTGAAAGGGGAATAAATGTGTTGGTAACTTTCTGAGAAGGGTACCTGTCTACTGTGGTCTTCTCAGAGCCTATTAGGGTTTGTTCTTGCAGATCACAAAACTGCCAAGAGATTTTAACAAACTTCCCTGCCTTACAACCTGTCAGGTTCAGACCAGTACAGGAGAGACATTTAAGCACATGAGTAACTTCAATATATAAGCAGTGCCACTAAATCAAGCCTGCAAGGTTTTTACTTACTGCTCTAATGGGCTATTGATATGCTTAACATTATACATTTGTGTTTTGACCCAGGCCTCAGCTTTGTCCTGAGTTTCCTTCAAGCCGAGCCCCAAAACAGGCACTGGCTGTTCAGGGGGCTCAAGCACTAGGGTTGAGTGCCCCTCATTTCTTCCAATTATATCTTTAGGTTGTTTTCTTTCTTTTTATATTTGTCATTGCTTAAATTTCAGTACCTTTATAAGCAGATATTCCTCTCAGTGTAATGCTGTTAAGTTCCCCCCAGAGAGTTTCATTCTTCGCAGATATTCCTGGCTTATTGCACATAGAGCCTTGCAGCTAAGCAGATTGCTGACCTCTGGACAGGGTTGGGGTTTTTTATTATCAGCTTATATGGGGTTATTCTTTGTAAGGTCAATATTTCTGCCTATGGCCAGGGTAAATCCTCAAATTTTATTTAAGTTCCTTCCATCAGATTCTTTCCCCTATAAGTTCAGGGATAAACTTTTCAGCCTGGTTCTTCTAGCAATGCATCATTTTATTTAAATGTGAAAAAGGAAATCTGAGAGTGTATTACCACTTAATCTTTGTGTACGGATTAATAGCTCAGTAGTAGGATTAGCTAGAGAGCTAAGGATGATGCCACCTGTGACACACTGGAAGTTTCTTTGCAGTCTAGAAATGTTTCTGTAAACCTGGTCCTCTGGGGCCAGGTTTTTCTCCAGCCTTTGCTGTTTTAAAACCAGAGTATCTTCCCTGACTCCTGTAAGATTGTAATTGACTTGCAAATAAAGTAGCTCAGAAAAAAATAGTCCTTGATTTTAGTCACAATGAAAGAATTGTCAGTTATTTTATTTTTCACAGTATAAACTTACACTTTAGACCTTGGTTTTGCTCTCAGTTAAACACATGTCTTTTGAAAAAAATAAATACTAAAAAACCCAAATCAAATATTTTCCATTTGTTGCCCAATTGCTAATTTATTTTTTATGTAATGAAGAACTGAGTAGCAGACAGTTATTTCATTATTTCTCTGAAGGAAGATAGCTTATGAAGTATGCTGGAGCATTGTTTAGCTAGGGAACAAGACCTTAACAGGGCTTGGATACAATCAGAATCTGACAATCAAAAGACAATGCTTCATAAATTTTCTACAGTATTTTTTCCCCAGAAAATTACTTTAAAAGGAAGTTATAATCTTTCCTTTTTTGAATTGCCCCAAATCCAACTCTATTAAATTTTTTAATCATGTAGAGCAGGGAAAAAGTCAGAATCTTAATACTTCCACTGCAAGTTTTGTGGTAGTGCCAGTCTATTTTCTCAGGAATTTGTTCAGATGTTGTAGGAACTGGCAACAATATAAAGCATATCAGTGGGCAGGTCAGAGTGCTTATCAGCTGTATTCAGGGTTTAGATGACCTTTTCTCAGTGCCAATAATGTTTAATTAAATCTTATTAGAAATTTCAGCTGCAGTGGTAACAGGTCACTGGTGAATTGTATGAAGAGTTTGTGTAAGAGAGAGGTTTCCTATCTGTTTTCATTATATCTAATATAGATAGATGGGCAGTGATTGTGTTCAGATCAGATTTAAACTGAATGAGTTGATGAGGCTTCAAAGTCTAGACCTAAATTATATAGGTTTGGTTTCAATGATCACAATCTCCAGGCTTACCTTGTAAGGTCTCTGCCATCCCAAATCAGTAAAATTTTACTCTTACTATGTTCTTCCCATGTCTAAAGCAGAATGAGAAGAATCAAGGTTTTAGTTTGGACATGTCCTAAGTGTGATTCCCTAAGAATAGATGCAAATCTTAATATATGCATTTCATATTTTGGGGAATTAAAATATCACTTTTTGTTTTTCAATCATCTTTAAATCCTAAAAATTTACTCTCCATTTCCAGTTTCTTCTTGGGTCACATGTATTTTTGGAGCCCATTATCATTCAAGCACCTCACATTTACTTGTTTTCTTCGGTAATCTAAAATATGGATTAGATTTTAATTCATATGTTAATATTGTGCCAATTTCTTTGAAGATCAGCTCTAATCTTTCATCCATTTTTGTCCATATGTGAGCTTGTAGTGAGAAAATAAATGTCTGGATAGTCAAGTGCATATTAAAATACAGTACTAATAAAGATGAACTATTGAACTGAAATATGCAACTTTCAGATGTCATCTTTTCATTTTTCTCCTCTGCAGCACCCTTTCTTGGTCCCACACCACTAATTTAGCTGATAGGCTCAAGACTCTTGGGGTTCACTGATGGTGTTTTGCAAAGGAACCATTTCTAAGAACACAATTACACCAGTCAGTTGTGTCTAAGTGCAGGGAAGATCAGTGTCTTCCTTCTGAAAACTGGATCAAGAGCAGAATTTCATTTAGAGAGAAAAAATACAGTATGTTACTATAAAAAAAGTTTCTATAGTATTTTAATACATGACAGCCATAGTGTTATTAAGTCTTTTTTTAACGGAAATAATGCTTTGTGAGACCTCTAAAGGGGAGGACGACTTAAGTGAATATTTTGCAGCCTCTATTGTCTCTATGAATGAAAAGATGAAGTCTAGCGACAGCCTAAATAAATATGACTCCAGAGGTTATTGGGATCAATACAGTTACCAGTGCTCCTATCACTGTGTCAGAGGGATGCTCTATTCCTTTAGTGGCAGAGAACACATTTTGTGATCACTGCACTTTACAGGAACACAAGTACAAGAAAGAGTCACCACATTTCTACTTTGTTACACTTTCAACTTCAACTAGAAAGCCAGACACCTGGAGACACTTTTACTATATGTTAACTAATTCGTGTCAAGAATATTCACAAGTCAGCTATTTCAAAATGAAGGCTTCATTGTTTGAATGCCTTACTCACTTTACTTCGGGTTAACTGCTTCACAGAATATTGGTTAATTCTTTCTTGATGTTCATAAAATGCTGCACTGTAACCTTGAAATGAAATAAGTGAGAGGAAAGCCATAATTTGTTATAAAACTATAGTTTTTAAAGTCCAAAATAAAAATAAAATTATCCATTGGGGTAAATCAAGGTTTACTTGCTTTTCATATTGTCTCGGTTTGAGAGGAAGTGAGTTTTTTGGAAGCTATAGTCAAACCAATCAGTGGTCAGATTTGAATATTGACACCTGGTGTGACCACTGAAGACATGGATCGCCTCTGAGAACACACGGGGTTAAAAGCAGAGCATTCCCAAAATTCCCTCTCTTTTGTTCCCAGTCGGCAGAGAGTGAACACGCTCCCTGCCCAGCCACAGGCTGGGTGGGCGAGGGGAAGCCATGGAGGCCCAG
>VZSE01010771.1:4646-17426 GCA_013398275.1 Promerops cafer | reverse complement strand
TTTGAGCCTGCTCTGCTCTGTTCCTGGTCACATCTCACAGCAGTTAGTTGAGGAAAATATATTTTCATGGGGGCACTGGCATTGGGCCAGTGTCAAACCATGAGAGATATTTTCCATTTTTTCTTCTGGCCCTTTTCCAAAAGGAAGTAGAAAGCAGCAAGAAATAAAGAATGCTAAATGTTGAAGTAGTAATCATATTAAGCTTTGTCAGTCAGAGCTCATTTTTTCTTAACTTTCCATAATTCCATTCATCTGAATTAATCAACTCGTGCAGTGTGGTTTGTGCTTTAAAAGAGCTTCCCCCCTCTCTCATCCCCCCAAGATACAGCTCGGAAACTGGCAATTGAAAACAGATACAGAGTGCATTAGTGGGATGAAGTTGGCTGCCTCAACAAAAAAGTCAGATTGACACAACAATTAGGCAGGACTCTCAAGTTGTTCCTGTGTCAGATAAAGCTTCTCAACTGGATTTGAAGGGGGAAAGGAATAAAACCACGCTTGCTAGAGATAAGCCTGGGATCATGGGGATTGAGTGCTTCCTCAGCCATTTTGCAGATGACTCCAAGCTGGACAGGACGGTAGGAGGGTTCTACAGACAGGTGTGAATAGCTTGGATTGTGGGCCAAGGCCAGTTTTGTGAGGTTCAACAAGGCCAAGTGCCAGGTCCTGCCTTTTGGGTCACAACAACCCCAGGCAGTGCCACAGGCTGGGGCAGAGTGGTTGCAAAGCTGCCTGGTAGAAAAGGACCTGTGGGTGCTGGCCAACAGCAGCTGAACATGAGCCAGCTGTGCCAGAAGGCCAGTGGCATCCTGGCCTGTATGAGTAACTGGTGAGGCCACATCTTGCATCCTTTTTTGGGCCCCTCACTACAAGAAGGACATTGAGGTACTGGAATGTGCCCAGGGAAGGGTAACAAAGCTGGAGAGGGGTCTGGAGCACAAGTTTGATGAGGAGCAGCTTAGGGAGCTGGGGGTGTTTGACCAGGAGAAAAGGAGGCTCAGAGAAGACCTTGTCCCTCTCTACGACTCCCTGAAAGGAGGTTTTAACCAGATAGGGGTCAGTCTCTTGTCCCAAAAAGTAATAGAATAAGAAAAAATGGCTTCAAGTTGTGGGAAAGATTGGATACTAGGAAAAATTTTTTGCCCAAAAGGGTTGTCAAGCCCTGGAACAGGCTACACTTGTAAGCGGGAGTCGCCATCCCTGGAGGTATTTAAAAGATGTGTAAAAGTGGAACTTACAGACATATCCATATCTGGACTTGATAGTGCTGGGTTAAGAGTTGGACTCAATGATTTTAAAGGTCTTTTCCAACCCAAGCAATTCTGTGATTCTGTGATACTTCCTTAACAACCACATTGCAACATTTGATTTACGTAATTAAATGCAATTCCTCTTGTCACCTGCATAACATGACAAACAACTGACAATAATTTTCAAAAAGCTTTATAATATATTACCCTGGAATTGTGGCTCTCCAGACTAACAAAGGTCATCTGAACTGAGGTAAAATACTGAAGAATATTTGTGGCAAGCAGGGTTTATATGCATTTCTTCCAGCATTTCTTTTATCATTACAGGGATCGTTCACAGTCAGTGCAAGGTTTTGTCAGTAATTTTCTGTACTTTCTTTTACAAATGTAGAGAAACATATTTTTTGCCTGCTACAATACACATCTCTGCTGAGGAATTTTTGCTGCAGAACCTAATTGCTGTATTATGCTCTCCATCACTTCTATGATACTCCAGGGAAGAAAGAATGAGAAATTTATAACTGCAAAAGGAATCTTTTCACCCCTTTGAGCAGCTAGATCTTGAAATAGTTTTAAATGGAATTTCAGGCATTATTACTTTAGCAGTCATCCTCTTTCTAACCACATCTGGTACTCACCCATCTCTTGCCAGTCCACCAAAAGAGTAGCTCTTTTTCACCTTAAAACAATCCAAAATGAAACAGTTAAGAGTGTTTTCATTAGGTCTTTACTACAACTCAGTTAGTGATTCAAAATTATACTGAGCTAACTGGAAAGATTTTAATTCTGACAGACCCATGAGGTTTTATCTCAAAATAAAATTCATACCAGAATTAATTTGCGTGAGCTCAACCAGCCCATTAGCTTCAGTTGTTTTAGCAGCTCAGGAAACTGGTGTTGTTTTTCTGAAGATAGATCCAAATTGAGCTTCATATTTTGTGCGCTTACACTGTGCCACAGTTCTCCCTGAACTGGTCTTATCTGGTGCAAATCCGGAAACACTCTTCTTCTCAAGCCTTATGATAGGGTAATTAGTACAAAACAAAATCTATTTCTGGTTCAGCACTAGTGAGATCATCAACATAATGACTCAAAAAGAGAACAGGTAAATGCTAACTATTAATCAGAGAAGAATTCATGGCTTTGTGATTCCGTAATTCCTTTGTGCTTGTTTGGTTCAAATCGTTGCCACAGGAAAATCACCTACTCAACACAGAATATGCACTGTGTCCTTGAATTCATGAAATCTTACTCTTACTTATTGGAGACTCTCTGAGCACATCCACCCTCCACGACATTCTCTAGCACTCCTCACCAAACCTTTCAAAAAGCCTACAGATCATCTCAGGCTTCAAAGAGACACTGTTATGTATTTCTAGTAGTTCTGATTATTTTGCTACCTCTTTCTTCCAGATTATTTGCCTGAGTTGCCCATTTGACTCTTCGGCTCAGATTTGTCTCAGCTATATTTAGACGTCTAGTATATGTAAAATCAATGGAGAAAGACAAACCACTCCTATGAGCTGTTGGTGCCTTGGGTGGGCTGAGTTCTCCCCAGGGGTACCCATCCTTCTCTGTCTGAAGAAAGATGCTACAAAGACTGTCCATGCCATGGAGACTCCTGAGCAAGGCACATAAAGTTACATGCAATGCTCCAGACATGAAGTCTCACACCCTTATATGACTTCAGTTTCCATGGGGACGGTAAAATAGGGCTTTGATTTGAGAGGATATTGGTAATATTGTAACACCATTTGTGCTTGATGCTTTTGGCACATCTTTCTGCATGCTATTATTACATTACCTACAACTTGTGGATTATAAAACAAGACAACCTGATGTGTAATATAATATAATCAAAGCGGTGATGAGACCCAGGAAAACATACAATTTCCTTTTCCTTCACAAGCCTTTTGCTTTCATTTTCATATCAGTATTGTCACAAAGTTTAAAGACCTGTTTTCTAATGGCTTCTTAGCAGAACAAGTATTACACTCTAATAGACAGAGCTCTTTCCCATTCAACCCAAGCAATCAAAATGGCCATATTGAAATTTCTAACTTGAACTTTTCTGTGGTATGAGAAATAGTTTGAAGTAAAGAAGCAAAAATCTTTCTCTCTTATCTTTTCCAGATGGACTTGAAATGACAAGGAATGACTTGCATGTTCATGGTAACAAAACAAACTCCACATACAGAATTGGACTAGTAGCTATGTGAATCTGGAGAAAAAGGATGAGAGGATAGGAGGAAATGCCCACACCACAGAGCAGTGCTGCTGCAGTTTGAAGCCTGAAGGAACAGGAAAACTTGTTCCATATACCCCAGAACTAGCCACCCATCCATCCCTCAGCTGAGCTGGGGCGGAGAATGAAGGGCATGAATTCATACCAGAGATGATTATTGTAATCAAATCAAATGGAGACTAAACTCCTGGAACTTATGTCTAACTCTTGCATTCAAACCCTGAAAGTCCAGCACTGACCCCAGGTGAAATCCAATTTATTTTTCATCACATGTTTTTAATTTTCTGGACAGTGTCTCTGTCCCTCTTCCCGTTCCTGTACTGTCTGAGTGTACTTAGATAAATTTATCTGCTCTTTCTTCATTATCATCAGGAAAGATGCTTTTTTACTATCTTTTACTTATCATTTTACCCTGATGAAAAATCCCACCTACATACATTCTGTGAAGCCTGGCAATGCCTGTTTACATACCCTGCATCTTTTCTCTCCGACTAATAAAGTGCTGTCACCAACCAGGTTTTGCATCCCATCTGGCATGAACATAACACATTAACCACTTAACCTGAGCCTACAGATAACAACTACTCTTCAGAATTATCTAAATATTATTTAATATTGTAATTTATACTAAAATGGAGTGGTAACACACTCCTGGCAATACTTGCTGGGGTAATAAATGCTTCTGGTGTTAGGACTGAGGGGGACAACAAGAGGCCATAGGACTGAATATTCCCAGAGTCCTCATAGTGTGTTAGAAACACTGCACTTAGGATGTCATACTGTGAGCAGGAAATGAAAGACAAGTAATAAGATGAAAATGCTGTGCATTAAAAATGCCAAGGGTATAACCTTTCTGACAACAAAGCAAAAAGATTCTTGCTTAACGTTATACTTCCATAATAACTATTTTTAATATTAGCATGGTAATTAACTTTCCACTGCACGTAGTAGGTTGCGGTTTGAATATGATTTAGAACCTGTAATGCATCCGTGTAGGTTTCTCACAGTGGGAACTGCTTAACCAGTTTGGAATCAACCACTTTTAATGCTATAAGGTAGTTTTGTGTCCTGTTGATGTTTCTCATTTCTATAGGCTGTTTTTGGATAGTGCCCACTGACAGAAGCTATATTTTTACCATAAAATACCATAAAGGAAGAGATGCACAAAAAGATGGATTTAAAGAGGTAATTGAGCACCTTGAAAGTTGAGAAGCACCTACACCTTGGGACTTAGAGAAGTATGTAAGCACAGCATGCTCTGGACAGTGGTCTTGGCTGGCCAAACCCAGCTGTGTTCCCAAAATTTCTTTGCCATGTGACTGAAACTACCCTGCTTGCAAGGGCAAAGTGCTAATTTGCACATGCCCATGAGCATTGCTGGAGGGTCCCTTTTCAATGAGCCTGCAGGTCTCACCCAGAGCAAGGCTGGGTTATGGGCAGATTCTGGCCTGAATTTCTGCTGTCACCTGGAGCACCTGACATCCAGGGATTATACTCTGGCCCAAAGAGAGAAATTACCCAAATAAGCATCATAGGTAAATGTGGGATAACAATTCAAAAGTTTAGTACTCTGGAAGTGTGCCAGGAAGACCATTTTTCACTACACAAAGATCTCAGATACATGTATGTAAATCTTCTGTGGTTTGTGTTAAAAAGAATGAGGAACAATGTTTCAGAAGGAGTTCTGACAATCAGAGACAGATTCCATTGTTAAATTCTCTCTCATAGATGCGAACATACACATAAACATTAATCTAAGCATTTTATTCTCCAGTCCCAAATTTGTCTCACTCAATTTGGCAAATAGCACACACTCAGTGTGTGCCTGTGAGGAAATAATGTTCTCCCCTGTGCTCAGCTTCCCTTTTCTATTAGTGGAAGCTTCTAATCTAATAATTTTTAAATTTGTACACAGAAAAATGTTTTCAGGCTTCATACATCAAGCTAAATAAATTACACAGAGATGTTTGCAAAAGAAAACTGCATCAGTGCTGAGACGTTCATCATAAAGAACAATTATAGCAAATACACTTTGAATATTAAGCCTAAAATGTTTAAAAGTGTATAAATCTTCAGAACAAATCCTTTGAGCAAAGCTGCTGCTTTCACAAGAAAATGCCATGCAAGAAAAAGAATGAGATAAAATTTTGTTTATGTATATAGCGTACCATAATAGTGTAGTGGCATTGGTTAAAAGCACTAATGACATCACATTAATTACTTTTAAGAGCTACATTGTCTCCCACTACAAGTGCTAAAGGTCTCCTAGCTGTAGCTGAGCTAAGACAATTCTCCCTTAGTACAAAACCCACTCTTTAAAGATACACTTTTTGCACTTAATATATGTCACATTCATGTGTGTGTTAAATAAAAACCAAGAAGAGAAGACGCAATTGCTATGTCTAAGCAGTTGAGGTGCATAAATATCAAGGAGGGAGATGTGTAATGAGATTAGAACAAGAAGATACAGACAGAATAGTTCAGACTGAGTAGGAGGAAGTGTCTTAATAATGATAAGGTCTATTGGACCATGGGATAGTCTTTAAAGGGAAATAATAGAACCCCATCTCTAGGGATAGGTATAAACACACTGGAAAAAAAATATGAAATTAAAGGTTACAAGAAACCAAATCCTGATGTCACGTAAGATGAATCAGTTTGTTGTAATTGATTTTTTTCAATTTAAATTATCTGTGATTCATGGTGGACAAAGATAAACAGAAAACACACCACACATGCACTCCAGACTTTTAGTGATAGAAACAGTTTAACAGATTAACATTTAGAAGACAGATTTGCAGACCTATCAGTCAGTCCCTGAAAGCACTTAGTATTGGGTATATATATTGATAATAACTGATCATTCATATTTAAGTTTTCAAGTCTCCATTCCTTCCCCTCATTACCTCTGGGCTTCATTTAAAAACAAAACAACAAGGCAATGGACTTTCTGATATTTATCTCCGTAGATCTTGTCAGAGCACAATCACTATGGAAATTGTGTTGTTATGAACTTCAAATTTCCTTGCATTTTTATTTTTATTGCCATGGATATTTTCTTCCTTAAAAGCACTAACATAGAGAATTGATAACATGCTTTGTAATATTACGGCTCATGGAAAAAATTCTGAAATTGTGGTCTTCTAACTTGAGGCCCTTGAGGTGAAGGCATACAGAAGTATTTTCCATTGGTAGAGGAGGACATTCATCTCTAGGACAATGAAAAAAACAGAGGTTGGCCAGAATGAGGCCAGCAATCATAAATTTAGTCTCCAGAAATGTTAAGGTCACAGTTGCTGGAAGGACTGCAGTTTGAAAAGCCTCCTCTTTTAGTTTCTTTCCCAAATCTCTGTTCTAGTTATAACATTATGAATTCAGAGAGGAACCTCTAAAGATTCCTCCACCTTCCACGTCTGGATGTACTTCAGCAGACAGGACTTAAAAGAACTAGCAACTGACCTTGACAAACCTTGAAAGCCATGTTCTAGAGAGAAGATGGCAAAGCACCACAATGTATAATATACAGATATCTTCAGGATGTCATCCTTGCCAGAGATCCTGTGGTACCCTGAAGACCACAGTAATTCATGACAGTTTCCTATCAGTGCCCAAAGATCCAGCATCAGAACCAGATTAAATATTTTAGCTAACTTTGCTACTATTCAGAATAGAAACTGCATATACAATTGTGCATATAACTTTTTCTGATTGTTGAACAATTCCGTAGACACTTATTCTCTCCAGAAGCACAAAATCTGGCGCATACCTGAAGATGGGGCACATAGGATGTCATGGCACTGAATGATGAGGTTATTTTGATACAAAAGGGACACCTAGTCAAACATGAAATTTAAGATCTCCTAACCTGTCTTTCTACAAAACTAAAATACATGGCATAGGCAAGCTGGTTTTGCCTGCTTTCTGCAGCTGAACTCTGTAGTGTAATGTTATTTGCTTTTATTTACACGCTGCTGCCATAGCATTTTAGTTCTACATTCTGATTCCCTTCCAAATGTAAAGGTTAACAGAATAAAGACTTCTTAAATAAAAATCCTCACCTTCTCTATTTAATATGAAACATTGCCTTTTAGTGTGTAACACATATGTTCACCTCTGATTCATGGTTCTCAGGTGTATGACATTATGTGTTCACATACACTCTCCATCACAACTTCAAGTACATAAAACCCGACAGTTCTGTTATTCTGGCTGCTCTGATTCTCATCCCTCACCTTCACTAGCAAGAGAGCAACAACATGAGCAGTAGAGGGCCAGTTCTTGTAGTTAAGTACCTCACATGCCCCTTTTCCCCTGAAAAAGTGTCCTGTGTTCCAAGTTTTCTCACCACATCCCTAACAACTCCGCAGAGTAGCACATGCGTTGTCTGCTTCCGAGTTTGGAACACACTGATTGACAGACATACATGCTGATCAACAAACCTGTGGGTATTCTTGGCTTTCCCAAAGCAGAGGGCAGTAATTTACTCCTTGTATACTTGGCTGCAAGTTTTACTGACCAGCTGGTTCATTATGGGGGTAGAGGGAGGCAGATGGAGGAAAAAAGAGGCAGAAAATCCCTATTGCTGCTGGGATCAATTGTATGTGGAGAACAAAATTTCAGTCTCTCTGTAAATTGGAAACGGCTCACAATGGTAATCCAAAGATTTCTGTAACTATAAAATGACAAATTATTTGAGTTTTTACAGTCGGCTATGTTTTCTAAATATCATTGCTATAGATACCCAGGATAATGAAGAGAAAGATTTTTAATTTGCTGATACTTCCAATTAGAATGTAGGATTTAGGGTCATTATAACATGTTCATACCTGGATGATAAAAGAATCTGCCAATATCTGATAAGATCCGTTTTTCAGAGGAATTCTGGAAGGAACCTGAGAACCAGAATAACAAGCTATGTAAATCTACTGCTTTGGATGAAGTTTTAAGTACTCCAAATAATGTTATAGTTTCCAGACTTTGAGCTTTTTGTCAGCATGTAACTAAAACCCTAAGACAGGGTTTAGAGAAAAACATATAGGAAAAATGAGTAATCCTAATCTTAAGTTTGAAGGCAAGTGGCTTGAGCAATTGGAAATACTGCTTTTAAGGGACAAAATTCCCAAATACAGGTGATATTTATGTTACATTTAGCCATCTGAAGTTAGACATCCAACCTAAGCTGGTCATCTAGATTCACTTTGTAGGTGGAGAGAGGTCAGCATTCATGTCATCCTCCATTATTCACCTGAGAGCAATGAACTAGCTCTTCAAGGAGCCTACTGATTTCCACAGATAGTTTAGAACACATAGTTAATTTTGAAGTTTCTCAGGTTGACTAGATAACAACTAACCAGGCTGAGTGAGTTGCTGTGCAAAACAAAAGATTTGCAGTCAACTAGAATGAAACACATAAAAGTCACAGGGGCACTTTTGTTATGGAGGGGTCACCATGTGCTACTGGGAGAGAAGCAGAACCAAGATGCAGAGACAGTGAAGGGCATGGCCACCTCAGCGTAGCAAAGGCAAAATGTAACATTTGAATACAAATCAATGTAAATTTGAATCAGCAGAAGAGCTGAAAGCAGCCCAGCAGACACCTGCACTTCAGGCTTGCCACATTATTCTGCCTCACATTTGTCCAGATGCTGCTTTACTTTGGGCCCATCTCAAACTGCTGAGCACCTGAGGGCTTGCCTCCAGTGTGCCACACTGTGCCACACAGATAGGAGCTTCTTCATTTAATGCCCAGGAAACTTGGACCTTGCCATCTTCTCAGACTGCTTCTATGCACAGCAACCAGTTGTATTCTTGAAATGAAAAAGAAAAATGCAGTAAAGTTGCCAATATCTTTTTTACCCTTCTCCTCATGCCCATTCATTTATTAGTCTAATAGACAAACCACTTTCCTATGAAAGCAGTTAATTTTCTCTTCTAGCTGAGAGAAGTTTTGAATGGCAAAACATATGTCTTGCCAGTCATCTGTGCAGATACAGGTTTTTATCAACCGATTTTAAACCATCTATTACTAAGCATCTATTTGGTTAAAGCAGCTGTTAAAATAAATCCATCTTAATAATTTAGCTGCATCCATACATTTCTAATGAACTGTATTTTCTCCCTGGGTGTGTAAATTGGGTGTGTAATTTGTCTTTTGGTTCTATAACTGAAGTTTCACAGGTCTGATGC
Organism: Promerops cafer; assembly: GCA_013398275.1. NCBI lineage: Eukaryota > Metazoa > Chordata > Aves > Passeriformes > Nectariniidae > Promerops > Promerops cafer. The sequence continues at coordinate 7,745 of VZSE01010771.1, read as the reverse complement.
CCACTTGCACTTTGATTTATCATGAAATTTTCTAAAAAGTAAACAGAATACCCATAAAACATTGCTAAATCTGAACATTAGTGTAGCACATCTGCTGTATAAGATGATACTGATGTAAAACAGAGGACAATGCAGAATATTAGGTCTTCAGACATTAGTGTCTTTTTCTTAGTCTGAGCATTAATATTCCCCCATATTTTTTAAGTTTTCAGAAGCCAGTAGTATTTTAGATCTGCAGGAGGTTGTGAATAATAATGTGCATTAATAAGGTAGCAGAAGACACAAGTTGCTGCTGATTGCATATCCAAAATCGTTGTTGATGACTACTGTACTTGCTAAAAAAAGTAAACAAATTCCTACACGGAGAGATCCAAGATATGCCAGTTGCCTAGATGCTAAAGAATATTAACGTTTCAATAAAAAATGCTCAATTGTGCTATCATTTTCAAGGGATGCATTTCACAAGTAACATTTTTTTGGAAAGGATATCAAAACCACTTGAAGACATGATACCTTTTGAAGTGTAAGGATTTTATTCTTTTCATTGTCCATATTATCATGCTCTCTAGCATCAAGTCCAGCACTAAAATGCCCAAGAAATCAAGGAAACCCTCAAATATGTAATATAAATTGTTTTCATGAAACTGAATTCCACCTTTGTGTGCAATAATTAAAATAACCACTTTTGTATAACCAGCAGCTTATTTTGATAACCTTATATGTCAGGTTAGAGTGAGAATTCATCTTATATCCCTGAGTCTTTCCCATTGACTTCAGCTGAGCTTCTATGAGGAAGGATGGTAAAAGTATTAGGCTGCTTTCAATTTTTATTTCATATTTTTTTGTTTAGATATATGAGCCAAGGCAAGTACTGAAGCAGTTTATTTTTAGAATATGGGAAATGTAAGTAGGCAGTTGCATTAATAGATTTATGTAAAGTTCTTCAACATGCAACAATACATTTCACATCTAGCTTTTATTTAAACAAAAAGCTATAGAATTCTGGGATCCACCTAACAGAGCCTGACTTATAATTTGGTCTAGGAATTGACTTATGAGTTGTTATACAATATCCAGCTTCCTGAGCATCACTGAAGAGAAAGTGCAGGCTCCAACTGTTAGATACATAAATACAACTCAGTATTGTTTGGAGACTCCCACAGAAACAAAAACAAAGATATCAAAATGAGAGTTAGGTTCCTCTTCCCAATAAAAAATAAGAAGCAACAAGTTTTTGGCTATTCAATAAATAATTTCTCAGGGGACCAGCAGAGCAAGGTACCCAGTCAAGAACTGTCTGGCTGCTACCACTCGCCAGGGGAGGCCAGGTGGTGGTTGCTGATAGGGTGAATTTTCTCTGACCAGGGATGTTAATGGCCATAACTACTCCCATGAAATAAACTGCTCTCTAACAACTATTCCACAGTAGCTTCTCCATGCAAGCATCAATTTCCAGGCCTTATTTGTCTGGAATAATGTTCATAATGCTGAATTGTTTCAAAACAAATTAAATCATAGTTGGTCTTCCAGAATAATTATACTTGTCAGTTTAATCTTTAATGACAAGTGTGCAGAAGACAATAGAAAAGCCCTGAAGATCTGCACCATGTCCAGGACGTGGGTACAGGACCTTTGTCTGAGGATTATTTTATTTCTGGCAAATATATGTTGTTCTAGGACAAGGACCTGCTTAGACACAGACACCCCACCAAAAGGATACAGCTCATGCACACAGAGGCACAAGGTTTGTTCTGACTAAAGCACCAGCAGAGCTGGGACCAGGCACATGCTGCTGGATTAAATGCAATATTTTCTCATGCATTAAACATTAGGAATGCCCATTTTAAGCATTAGTATTGAGAAATACAGACGGTAAAGCCTAGGCTGGGTGTAAGACATCTTCAGCAGTGATTCCATTTCTCGGTCTGATCAGTGGTACCTGAGAAGCACACAATATACAATCATCATTCCTTGTTACATTATATCAAGCCTTTCAGTTGCAAGTTATAAGCAACAATGTATAAGCAACATTACACAGCATTTGTTTACACCATAGTGTTGAATTTTACATCGCATATGGATATTTTTACTTTGCACAATTGAAAACAATGAGGTACAAATTGAATAATGTGTAAAACTAGTGAGTACAATGCAAATCAGAAAATTTTAGAAGTGCCAGTGCAGCATGCGAGCATAGCAATAACTATTCTTCAAGATATATCTAAGTGCTTTGTCAGAACAGCAGTGCCTGTGGAAAGCTATTCTTGCTCTTGATGTTGCTAACACCCCTGCCTTTATCACAACCTCACAACATTTGGCATTTTTCCTGAGTCCTCAGGAAGTGTCAGTAAATGTGTGGGCTTTTTTCCATTTTTTTTTTTTTAATGGAAATTTCCTACTTCTCACAATGTTAATGTAAAGATTGGAAACATATGTGTCCAGAAAAGACAATCTGAAATCCTCAAAATTATAGTTATTTTTCATACCTAGATTTTTGATGTGTATCTTTTTTAAAAATTTGCGGTACTGGCTTTTATCATGATCTGTAGCAATTGATTATTTATTTAGTTAAGTTTTCATGTTTGGCTGCTTATGTTATTGTATACTTTTGGTCCAGATTGAGAATCTAAAAGGCCCAAATTTTCAAAAAAAAAAAAAAAATAGAGTAAATCTGGATACAAATCCAGTTTCCACTTTGCAGACTTACTTTTCCACAGAAGTGATTTTGGTTTGGATCAAAATAAGCAGCAAATCTGAACAAAGTTTGCACCAAAGCAGCAGCTCCCTAGACATGGCAGCTGGCCAGTGAAACTGATGCCCTTGTTAGCTTTGCTGGGAAGACAAAGTGCAGCAATTTCACTGCTGAGAAGTTGCTGGGAGCTCCACACCTGCCTGGCCCAAGGGCAGACTTTCCACTGGACTCCCCTGGGGACAGCCTCCATTGTCTCCTAGCCTTCTCCTAGGATTTTTTTAAATAGTTTTTCAAAGCACTCTGTATCACATAACACTCCAGTTTTGACAACTGGAGTGGGTTAGACACAAAATTCTGGGAAACTGTAAGAACAATTATATTTATTTTTTTAATTTTTTTTTTTTTAA
>VZSE01010770.1:549657-560598 GCA_013398275.1 Promerops cafer | reverse complement strand
CGGCGGGGCCCGGCCCGCCCCCGCCGTCATGTGAGGCCGGCCCGGCCCCTCCGGGGGCGAGGGAATCCCCGCCGGGACCGGGACCGGGACCGGGACACGGACAGGGACAGGGACACGGACAGGGACAGGACCCGGATCGGGATAAGGACCGGGATCGGGATCGGGACCGGGACAAGGACCGGGATCGGGACAGGGACAGGACCCGCATCGGGACAGGAACGGGATCGGGATAAGGACCGGACCGGGATAAGGACCGGGACCGGGACAGGGACAGGACCCGCATCGGGACAGGAACGGGATCGGGATACGGACCGGGACCGGGATAAGGACCGGGACCCGGACCGGGATAAGGACCGGGACCGGGATAAGGACCGGGACACGGACCGGGAGCCGCTCCCGCCGGGGCGCACGGAGCGAGCCCCCCGTTCTGCGGCCCCGCAGCCCAGAAAACCCCCCTTTTTTTTTTCTTTCAACCAATAAACCCGCCCTGGCCGCCGAGAGCAGCGCGGCAGCAGGAGCGAGGCAGGGGTTGCTGTCCTCACCTGCTGAGCCAGCGGCACCGCGATTCTTACACACACTCATAGCCGAGCTGCCTCCTTTGGAAACGAGACCTTCTCCCAGCGTACCCTCACCACCACTCAGCTGAACTTCAGTCAAGCAGGCTTTACTTTTTTAGGAATTTATTTTGCAGCGTGATGCTTTCTGCATGTTCTCTATAGACAAAGGAAGCTGCAGCAACTTGCATTTGCCCTGCACGCAAGCCGACAGCAATACCTTTTTTAACTTTTATCATTACTGCAGGCTTTCTTTAGCTACCATCTGACCCCTCAAAAAAACTGCAGGAGACAAAGCTTTGTCAAGGCTGCATTCCCAGCTGGAGCTCTTCCACATTCTTGGCTTCCTCCTTGTTCCCTGGTTTCCCTTTTCCCCACGTTTTTAGCACAAGCCCCACCTATCACAGACTTCCAGACAAACCACGTCAGCCAACACCCTGCCTGGTGAGTGCTGCTTTTATTTTGGGTGATGGATGTGGCTCCACAACACAGCTTAATTAAGTCTTGCCAGATAGAGAACCAAGATAAATCCAGAACTTGCATTTCCACTGACTTGTGGCTGTGATTCAGATATTCCTTCCTCCTCAGTTCGGAAAAAAATGCCTTGTCAGGTCATCATCAATTGTTTAAATAAAAACCAGAGAAATGGATCTTTGCCTCGACAGTCAGAAACAGGACAGGCAGAGGATTTTCTGCTGGGTCTCTCCAGTTTTCTACAATAGGAGTTTGGGAAGCCACCACTCACCAGCAGGGCACACTCAGAGTTTGTGCTTCAAAACTGAGCAACAAAAGGCAAACAATTCCCACTAAAGACTCCCATCACCTTCCATTTGCTCGGCACCTCCAGGTGCAAGACATTCAGCATCTCTGTGGCATTCCTGTCACCTGCTGCTGTCACCTCCCACTGCAGGGCAGGGGAGCAGCTGTCTCTGCCTGAACACAGCTCCTCCTGCAGCCCCGAGGAATCTGCAGTTGCCCAGAGAGCAGAAATATTTGGGAAGTGCCCAAAGACACATCTCAGTTCAAAGGCAGCATTGTCTATAGCTCAGGAATAAAAATCTAAGGGAGTCACTTCTCATACAGCAAAGCACAATGGAAATTCTCCTTTCAGAATTTCACCTTCTATGCTTTTTACAGCATAGGGAGATAAAGCAACATGGTATTTGGTGAAAAGACACAGAAAACCTTTTTTAATGACTGGAATTCACCCCACCAACTACTGAAAGAGCTTTCTGACTCACAGGCTGCACTCTGCATCTTATAAAGCACTGGGTGAGCTGTAACTACAGAAATTTACCTCCACTGAGAGACAGAATGTACTGATATAACCTTTTTTTTTTTTTTTTTGGATGGCTTCAACAAGAAGTTTTTACTTTGCCTTTGCAGCTGGGTAGGGAGCTGTGCTGAGGCACAGTTCTCCATTAACTGGGAACCTGGGCATATGCCTTGGGGCTTCTGAGTGCTGATTAGGAGCCCACAGCAGCTCTGCATATCCCAGCCAGCGCCTTCACAGTGCCTGCTGCTCTCCTGGATCCACTGCCACATCCCTGAGACGCTTCCACCATGGAAAGCACGTGAGCAGTTCTGCTCTGGCTCTGTGTTACTGCCCTGAAACGCTCCAAGCCCAGCTCTGGGCTGGCCAGGCAGGAGAGCCTGGGCTTCTCCCGAGCCATTGCCACTGTCTCATCCCAGCTTCGGGGCCATTTATAAACAAACATTTATATGGCAAACTCCGTTTGTTTCTGATGGCTGAGCCAAGAGGATCCGAGCTGCCTTTACCTCTCTCACCTGAAGGCCACAGATGGAACAGCAGCCTCTGCCTCGCAGCGCCAGCACGGCCAGTGTCCCCAGCAGCCCCAGCACGGCCAGTGTCCCCAGCAGCCCCAGCACCCACAAGAGGTCACTGCTGGTCCAGGATCCTTCTCCCGTCACCACTGCCCTGCTCTGACCAGCCCCTGGCCGCCGCTGACACGGGCAGAACAGGGACCTTGGTCACCTTCTTCTGTACCTGCAGCACAGCTCAGACAGCACCTTCAGGCAGGAGCCTGCAAGAGGAGGGCAGCTTCACTGAGCCCGTTAGAAAGAAGTTAAAAGGCAGATGAGTTCTGCAGTAACCCTTTAACGCCCGAGTTCTCCAACCACCACGCAGCGAATCCAGGAAGCCAGAACCATTCTTACCATGCTTCTTCCACTCGCTGGCCTCTCGGGGCTCACAACTCCCACCCTCCTCAGAGCAGCCCAGAGCGAAATGTGAAAGCTCCCCTGGCATTTCCACAGAATGAGATGTGAAAGCTCCCCTGGCATTTCCACAGAATGAGATGTGAAAGCTCCCCTGGCATTTCCACAGAATGAGATGTGAAAGCTCCCCTGGCATTTCCACAGAATGAGATGTGAAAGCTCCCCTGGCTCAGGCCCCCAGCACAGCCTGGCTGTGCCCACGCCGGGCACGGGCTTTGTGTGAGACCCCAGCCAGGAGGGAACAAACCTGGAACAGGGGCCTGACTCCAGAACTGGAACACCATTTAGAGAAAAGCCAGCCGAGGGTTCTACCAGCACCTGGGCTCTTCATTTCCAGGAGAATGGGAGCGTTTTTCCAGGTCCCCTCCTGATCCTCGGGGTCACTGCAGCGGCTGAAAGGAGAGCCAGGGCAGCATGGTTAAGAGGAGGCTTCTGAGAGAGCAGAAAATCCTCATGCTTGTCCTTTGTGGCTTTTTCTAGCATGTGACCAAAAAAAAAAAAAAAAAAGTCTACATTTCTTGCACTCCTGGCACAGATTAAGGGCCTAATCCTTGACTTCATTAACCCCCTCCCTTCCCTTTTGGATAGACACTGGCAGCTTTTGATACAGCACTGCTGAGAGGCACGCAGGGCTGCTCAGAAAATTCCAGAATGGCCACTCAGAGCCTTCAGAAGCACCTCTCAGCAGCTGCCCCCCTCCAGACACCTTTCTTCAGGAAGATTCTGGAGACTCAAGGGAAAAGCCCACAAGGAAATACATTCCCTACGTATCTCCCAAGAAAAACGAGCAGCAAGGCAGGCAGGCAGGCAGGCAGGCAGGGAGGAGCAGATTCCATCCACCCTGGCTCCAGCAGCTCCCACTCTCCTCCAGGAGCCAGAGGTGTCACCCAGCAAAAGCCAGCGTGGGGGCAGCACCACCCAAGTCACTGAAAACGAGGGAATTGAAGCTCGTTTTGGTTTATTCCACGTGCTCTGGGTACACTGACCGAAAATAAGCTGAATTAAAGCTGGATTTCATTTATTCCCAGTCCTCTGGAAATGCCCTTTCACAAGAGGCAGCTCCTGGAGTAACAAACCTTCAGCTGCTGGCAGGCTCAGGGTGGGGATGGAGGCACAGCCCCGAGGCAAACACGAGCCTGGAAGAAGCTGCTGGATCGGGCTGGGCCTGGACTGAGTCCCTGCCGTGCCACCCCAGGGCACAGGGACCCCAAAACAGAGAGTCTGTACCCCACACACAGCACTCCCCAGAGCACAGCCCTCAGCAAGCCCAGGGCCTTTTCCTCCAGCAAGCAGAGATGCTCAGTCACCTTAAACAGTTCCAGTAGCATTAAACAGTGTTGCCAGGCTGCAGAGATGGCACAGCAATTCCAGCCAGCAGCTCTCAAGGAAAAAAAAAAGCCGTGAGCAGTGAGAATTCTTTTGCAGGCAGAATGTAATTAGGGACACTGCTGGAACCAAGCCAGCAGCAATCAGTGGATTAAAGGGTGCTCCACGTGTTGTGATAGTTATTAATTTCAAATTTAAATTAGGGGATTAATATGGGATATTCCTTCATGCTGCGGCTGTGTGGAGAAAAATAAAGATATTAATACTGTACATTCCATGATGAAACAGAGCATGCCACCAACAAACATCAAAAGTTGCATTTAAGACCTGATCATTAGACCCACCATGGAGGGAGGGGTGGCACTTTGGGAGAGGGTGCTGGAAAGGGCATTTACAGAGAATGCAAAGAGGCTGCCTCTGCAGTGATCTTCGTGGCATTTTTCAATGGTATTTTTCTAATCTTCTCATCACCCATAACAGCCAGGTATGGACTGCACCTCTCATGTTTAGTAGCTGGAAAACAGGCCAAACTGTAGGGTTTTTGGGGTGTGGCTTTAACTGCGAGTCAAACACCCTGTGCAAGGCAGGGGGCTGCCCACAGGCTGTGGTTTAGCACAGCTGAGACAGAAAAGCTGATAACGAGAGCCTCAGGCTGGAAAAAAGTCACGATGAAGCCTCACTCGAGCCGTTCCACGCGAGTGATTTGGAACAGAAAAAGTGCAAGGCAGCAAAAGGACAACTCTGCTCCAGGGAAAGGTGCAGCAGAGCCCTCCAGAGGCTTTTGGGAAGGACAAAGAAAGAACAAAACTTGCAGCAGCGGGTTCGTCTCCTCTTTTTCTTCCTGTCCTCTCTGATGCAGGGACATCGGGCATCCCGTGGCACTCCTGCCAGCAGCTCCAGCTCCAGAGAGATCCCTGGCAGCGCCCCAGCCCCGACCCAGCCCCGAGGGCAGGGCGTGAGGCAAGCCCAAATGTGCAGCACTTCTAGGGCAGTATACTTGCTGATTGCTTCCTTGACTATTGCTCACAACAACCAGCTAAGACACTGCCAAAGAAACACTCACAGCTGGCATCACCCCGCGGGGAAGCTGGGCCAGGTGGGCTGAAATCCTCCTCTCTTCTCCTTCACTCAGGGTCAGGGTCTGGGGACAGGCAGAGAGTCAGGGAAGCAGCTGCAGCAGTACTGAAGAAGCAGTTTCAAGGGAGAAGAGGCTCAAACACATAAATCAACAGTTGTCCTGTCCCTTAGCCCCAAATCTCGCCCAGGATGGCAGGGCAGCTGTGGGGACAGCTCTGCCATCACAGGGGGCAGACAGGTGACACAAAGTGCTGTGGCTGCCCATCCAACCAGCCGGGACAGCAGAGAGCAGGATACCCAGCAGGCCCTGCCAGGGCACAACAAGGCCTCCATCCCCAGGAGACTGCACCAATCAACTAAAAAATCACTTCCTGCCTGTGACCTTTTCACCCTGAGGAACAAGGCAAACAATTCCAAAACATCAGAACCGAGACCCGGCAGCAGCACCCACCTGCCTGTCCTGCAAACACGCCCTGCTCTGGCAGGAGCTCCTGGTTAAACAAGGACCTCACCACCCCTCCAACATTTCCCATCGGGATCAGGACAAACCAGACTATCTCAAAGGCAATTAACAGGTCAGGGACAAGCACAGCCATGGGAGAGCAAAACAATCTGGCACAGAAGAGGAAGATCAGAGGAGGCTGCAGAGTTGCTGTTCTGGGAAGTGTAAAACTTTCCTTTGAGCCACTAAAACCCAAGCATGACAGGGCCAGGGAAAGATGTTTTGGGGAACATCTCTGCAGCAAGATAACGACCCTGCTTCTAATTTTTCAAATCATTTTAGCTCCCCCCTGCTGCTTGCTACCTGTAAGAATCCCTAGTGCTTTGGGAAAGGAGAAAACAAATAAATTCACAAGCACAATTTAAAGAGGTGCCACTCAAAGTTGACATGGTCACATTTAGCTGAATTTTCCACTTAAGGGCTCCATTTGGCCCAAAATGGGAATTTTCTCTCTAGAGAAAAGAGAACACATGACCTGTTTCACTTCACACTGGCTGCTGGGGTGCTTTACCTGGAGAGAGGCGTCCCAGCCTGCACAAATCACCGCAGCTCACCTCTGTCTGCTGGGGGAGGTGGCTGCATGCCAGCTCGGGCTCAGTCTCACCGTAGGGGTGACAAAGCAGCAGGGAAAAGCTCTCTGGTGGACCACGTAGCAGTGAGCTGGCCTATGAAGAAATCGTCACCACGAAACAACAAGCTGAGGGGTGTGGAAGGTGGAAAAACTCTCCTGTTACGGAAATTCTGCATTCCAAGAAAGGTAAAAGGTCCTGTCAGGTAAGATCTGCAGCAGTGACTTTGTCAGCACACAAATACGTGATAGCACAAGGTTCATTTGATCAAGCACATTTGTTTCAGTTCGTTCCCAGCACTGTGTCTTGCTCCTGCTGTCAGCAAGTGGAGTTTGACACTCTGGCTTTACTTTCAGGTTAGTGCTGTGTTATCCCAGCCTCCCCTGCCATATCCCACCAGATCACCCAGCAAATGGTTCTGGGCTCTGGCTCCTGGCAGTGCTTATTAAGCCCTGTTATTATTGAGTTCTTCCCGTTGCTTTCTTCTCCTCAGAGCTCCCCACAGCACCCCAATTCCCCAAATGTGAGACACCGGCTCAACAACCCCTGTTTGCCTTTCTTTAATTAATCACATGGCAGAAAATCACCTTAGGAGGTGCACGGACCCTCCCCAGAGAGGACAGAGAGTCGCCAGGTCCCGGCAGGGCAGCGGCTGATCCAGCTGGCAGCAGCCCCTGGGGTCCCACCCTCGTGCTCCCGGGGCTGCTGCGGGGCAGGGAACGGGAGCAGGGGCTCCGGGAGCGGCGGCACCCGAACTCTCAGCGAACCCGGGCAGTTCCTCCCCTCTGGTGGGGCTGCGGCTCCTCCCAGCGCTGCCCCCGCTCCCGAGCTCCGGCTGGAAACGGGACAGCGCCCGGGGAACGGGGAAAGTACCCGGGGAACGGGGACAGCGCCCGGGGAACGGGGAAAGTACCCGGGGGAACGGGGACAGCGACCGGGGAACGGGGACAGCGACCGGGGAACGGGGACAGCGACCGGGGAACGGGGACAGCGACCGGGGAACGGGGAAAGTACCCGGGGAACGGGGAAAGTACCGGGGGAACGGGAACAGCGACCGGGGAAAGGGGAAAGTGCCCGGGGAAACGGGGAAAGTGCCCGGGGAACGGGGAAAGTACCCGGGGAACGGGACAGCGCCCGGGGAACGGGGACAGCACCTGGGGAAAGGGGACAGCGCCTCTGCCCTGAGCCACAGGCGGCTGAGAGCAAAGCGGGACTGAGAGCAGCAGGGCCAGAACGAGCAGCTGCTTTCTGTAAAACACGGTAAAGCAGGCAAAACCCCCCAAAAACGACAGGGGAAGAGTCCTGTGGGAGTGGCCGGCAGTTCTGATGGTCAGCTGGTGGTCAGCTGGTCACTCGGCTCAGAGGGACACGGCCACTGGGGCTCCCTGCACCTTAGGGAAAGGTAAAAAGGTGGCAGCAGTTTGGTAGCCCTGGGATCACACTGCTGGTGGAAGCTCCCAGGAGCTTCTCTCCACAAACTTTCCTGTACTCTCTGTAACGGGGAACATTCCAGAAGCATTTCAGGTTGTTGCAAGACCCAAGACATGCAGGACAGCTCTGTTCTGTCACTCAATCCCCTACTCCAGGAAATACAGACAAAAAAGTTCCATAAAACACTGTACAGTTAAGGATACTATGAAGAAAACCTAAAGCAACAGTGTCCTCCCACCCCTTAAAAGGCATCATATTGAAAATCCATCTCATCTCACCCAAGTGAATCCTCATCTGGGATCTCACTGAGCCTGGCTAATGTCACTGGCTTAAGCAACATTAAATCCCCACATCAAAACAAGATGAAGCCACTGAATCAATCCACACATCACTTACTGAATTTTTCCACATTCTGTGCAGGGAGAAAGAGGCTCACAAAACACCCCAGACCTGGGCTTCTTCCACAGCAGTTAAACAGCTCATTCTTTGCCAGATTCAGTGCAACTTCTTCCTTTCTTTTAGATTTAATTTTTCTTTTTACGTGAAGACAAGCAAAAAAAGCCCTTTGCTTTCCACATTCTAGGAAATTCTGTTCTTCCCCTTGCAGTAACAGAGAGTAACAGAGCTTTCATCACTCTTTTCCACCCTCTTCTCTCCCAGATGAGATCAGAGATGTCCAGCAGCAACATCCTAAGCTTTGACTGCAAGGCTTTTAAAGCAGCCCTGGCTCGGTGACCACAAGAGCACCTTGGTGCCACCCAGAATGAATTTCACACCTCAGTGCACGGACTTGGTGCACGTTCCCTTCCCTCTACAGCACTCCCTCCCTGTCTCTCATCTAGCTGAGACAGAACACACAGACTGGAGCCAAAACGTTCTGCTAAAGCTGCTCTGTGGTCACTCGTCAGATACCACAGACACCAGTTCTGCCCACACTGCCTCTGGAGAAGGTCTTTGAGGAGCTCACGCCACCAGCAGCAGCTGGGCCAGAGCTGTTAATTGCCAGGGCTGTTAATTGTGGTGCAGACACGGCCCAGACAGCATCGCCCTGCAGCAGAGCTGCTGCCAGCCCCAGCCCAGGCTGCAGGGATGCTCCTGGAAGCAAAGCTGCCCCTGTTCCCTGCCAGCCCTGCTCTGCAGAGCCAGGACAACCTGAGGACACCAGGCTGAGGGATTCTGCTGATTCAGGAGCTGGGGAACAGCCTGGGCAGAGGCCAGGCTGCTGCAGCCAGAGAGACCAGCAGAGCCGTGACTCATTAACCCAGCACTGCGCACCTTAGGCAGGGCTCAGGAGCTAGGCAGGGCTCAGGAGCTAGGCAGGGATTAGGAGCTAGGCAGGGATTAGGAGCTAGGCAGGGATTAGGAGCTAGGCAGGGCTCTCAGCATCCCATCCCTGCTCCAGCGTGTCAGCCCAAACAGGAATCTGGGGGTTACAGCCCAGGTGGGCCTGGAAAAGCAAGTTTATCCAAGTCAAGATGCTCCTGACCTGGCCCCCCAGATCAGTCTGCTGGGGCAGAAGATGCTGCCAGGCTGATCCACAGCAGAGATTTTACTGTCACAGCACCTCTTCTAACTCGTTAGACTCAGCCTCCTCCTTTATCAGGACTTTGAGGGATCTTTGGAGAATCCCCTGGACATGCCTCTCTCCTTTCTTCCAAGGCCAGACCCTCCCAATTTTACATCTCTTACCCTCAGGTGCTCCCCACATCTTCCTCCCCAGCCTGACCTCGGCTCCACCTCCCCAACAGAAAGGACCATCCCCCCTGGAAGATGCATTTCTCAGCATTTCTCAGCTGCCCAGCAGTGCACTGCAGACAAGGAAAGTCCTGCACCTCAGCTGCTTCCCCTGCAGAGGTACAACAGCAGACTGACACCACCGGGGGGAACGTCTGCAGGAGGGCTCCACAGAAAACATTCCAGCTCCATTTCCAGTAGCATACAATTCCCTAAACTCCAATTCCTCTTACCAAAGCCTTCTCTGGTCCACTGGGTGAAGGATTCTTTTTCCAGGGAGAAGGATGCTCCAGGCAGGCTGGGCAGAGGTTGAATGCCTGATCACTTCTCCTACAATGAAAACAAAAAGAAACATATGAACCTGAAAGCTGAATTAGATCCCCACTCCTGTGTAAGCCCCTTCAGCTGAGTCTCTCTTTGGAAACAAAACAATGGCTCGTGTGTTATTAACTTCTCTCCATTTGCATTAAGAAATGATCTGTACCAGTCACTAGAAGATTACTGCTGGTTTACCTTCAAAATACAAGGAAACACAGACCAGCCTATAAAATTGACTGCTTTTGGAAACCCCAAAATACCCCGGCATATATACAGCCAATAAAATATCAAACTGGCTGTACAGACGAGAGGTAGGCTGCTTACAAATGACTGCATTTTATACCAGATACAAAGCATGGGTGGGCCTGTCTTCGGAATAAAGGCAAAACAGAGCTTTCCTCCCCCACGTGAGCACTTGAGCCGTGTTATTCATCCCTTGCATCACAAAGGGAACGTGGAGGCAAGCAAGGAGCCAGGCACCAGCACTGGGAACAGGATGGAGAGGACAGTTCGTGCCAAGTGTGGCAGGAGAGGGGAGTAGCTGCCAGCTCCTCACACAGAATTAAGCATCCAGCTTTATGTTCCCCATGTAAACGCTTGACATGACACTGCATCACAGAGAGCTAATTCCATCAGCCCAGGTGCCTTTCTCACACGGCTCCTCAGGCCCAGAGCTCAGGAGCATCCAGCTCTGCACAGCTCCAGCGTGGTCAGTGGGAGCACGCAGCTGCTTTTGGGGGGCTACCACTTTCTGGGATCCCCCAAAGCCAGACCAGCATCCCCAAATCCTGCGTGCACTGCAGTATGAGGGGCTTGAAGGGAACGGGCTACAGAAGAGGAAGGGGAAAGAAAGGAAAAGGAAACATTCTTTACCCCGACATGACAGACTAGCAGGGGCAGTCACCGTCACGTTCTACGGGATTTCAAGGGCTCGGAGAGCCCAGCCGGGTTTCCAGACCGGCAGCAGCCCCTCGCACAGCCGCCAGGCACGGCCGGGCTCTGCGAGGGGCTGCAGGGAGCACAGGACGGGCAGAAACCATCGGAGCAGGGCGGCAGGAGAGACACGGCCTTACCCGGGGCTCGGGGCGGGTACCGGGGCTCGGGCCGGGTACCGGGACACACGGCCTTACCCGGGGCTCGGGGCGGGTACCGGGGCTCGGGGTGTACCGGGACACACGGCTTACCTGGGGCT
>VZSE01010770.1:522277-533257 GCA_013398275.1 Promerops cafer | reverse complement strand
CAGCCGCCGGGGGCCGGCCCGGCCTGCCCGGGGCCGGGGGAGCTCCAGCGCCGGGTGCGGGGCGGGTCCCTCTGGGTGCTCGGGGGCTGTGACAGCCGCTGTCACACGGGGCCCATCCCTGCCACACGGGACCCATCCCTGCCACACGGGGCCCATCCCTGCCACCCCTGAGCCCATCCCTGCCACCCCTGAGCCCATCCCTGCCACCCGTGGGTTCATCCCCCGGATTCCCTGCGCTGCCCACGCACTGGGCTGGTTCCCTCACGGTCCCCCTGTCCTGCTTTTCCAGGGTTTTGGAAACAGCTGCTGTCACGATGCTGGGGCCAGTGCACATGGAGTGAGGCTCAGTCAGAGCCAGAAGGGCCAAACACGAATTCGTTCACCTCCCAGCTTGTTTTTAATTTGAGTCTACTCATTAAGCCTCGGACTTCTCCAGAAGCTGATGGTGAGGTCATTCCTGCCCTGATGTTTGCAAGTACAGAAGAGCAGTAGGGTTTCCCCAGTTCTCAGAGAATCTCTGAGCCCTTTCCTTCGTGTGTTACCTGTGCAGAGCCCTGTGGGAACCCCAGGCCATGCTGCATTCGTCACAGAATCATAGAATATCCCCAGCTGGAAGGGACCCACAGGGATCATCAAAGCCCTTCTCTTTTGGCTGTGCATCTGGTAGTTTTTTGTCAGTGGGGATACAATGGTAACAAAAAATACCTTTTGCATTTTTTCCATGAAGACCTGAAATGAGCTCCTGTCGAACGGGAGCTGCAGTGGCTGTGCAAGGGAAGGCACAGCCTGGCTGCTGGGCCAAGCTCTTACGTGGCTTATGTGGATCAGGCCCAGGAGTCTTTTCCTGAAGCCTGACCAAGTAACTTTGTTCTGCCTGGCTGGGGGGTTTTTGGAGTATTATTTTTTAATGTGAGCAGTGGTGATTAGCTGATATGAAAGCAGTAAACAAACACTGCTGGGTTTACTGAGCTTATTCTGTGCAGTGTAGCTGAATATTTTGCAATTGGGAGGGTTGTGAAACTGGCTTTCCGTTGGTTTGGGAACACACGTGACTGTGGCTGAATCTGCCAGGAAGTTCCCTGGCTGATTCCCTCTTTTCCGTGGGTCTGGAGCAGCGTGGCCCACCCAGACCCTTCCCATTCCTCCCTGGGCACCTGCTGAGGCTGCAGCCCAGCAGGGCTGCCAGGGTGCAGCGGGCAGTGTGGCAGTGCCTCTGGTTCCTGGAACAAAGGTTGCTCCAGAAGTGTAAATAGAAAGTTCCTCTTATTGCACTGAGGAACTTTGTCATCTGGGTTATAACCCCACAGCAGGGGAAGGGAAACCAGAGAGCCATTTATTCTGCAGGCAAAACCTCAGGAGTTCCCCTTTGCAGCTGCCAGTGCTGCTGGCTGGATTCCCTCAGTGGGTCCATGGAGCTCAAACAGCCAGGAAAGGAGGGAGGGAGGGCAGACAGCCCCGGCAGAGGGCTGGGAGAGAGGAGTTAAACTTACAGACTGCCTTACAGCTTGCTGTAGCTGTCTGGGAGCAGGAATTGCCACACGTGCCTGTGTTCTACCTGCTCACAAACAGCAGCCAAAGGCCTCAGCACAGCCCGTGGGGCAGGACTGCCAGCTGGGATGTGCTGGGACGTTGCTGGCTCAGGCACTTCTGCTTTTTTCTCTGTTGTAACTGGGTCTTTCCTCCCATTTTCCAGGAAGGGAACAGCCTGCCTTATCTGTCCTGCACTGATCTGTCCTGACCACTGATCACAGGAGGGGCAGGATCTGCTCTGGGAGAGGCTGTGCAGGAGAAACATTTCCAGCTGCTTTTGCCACCGTGGTCTCTAAAGCTCCAGTGTTACAGGTGAGTCTGCTGGAGAGAGAAAGACAAGATTTCTACAGACCAGTTCAAGCTGCAGGCAGGGAGAGATATCGAGATGTTCCTTGTAATTATTTAGTTATCATTTATTGACCAGAGCTCAAAGTTTTTAAAGCCGTAAATAACATTGTGTGCTGTGAAGGCTCTGGTCCAACTAAGCACAGCTTCAGAAAATGACATGAAGGGAAGGAGATAGCCAGTGTGAGAGCTGCTGAAATAATACCTGATGTAATGAGAGCAGCACAGTGGTTTAGTCACCCATACAGGAGTGACTAAAGCTCTCCTAGGTGACATTATATCTCTTGGGATGCAAAGTAATTGCTGTGTTTCTCAGTGTAAGTGCTAAATGTGTCTTTTCTCTTAAAAACAACCTTATTTTGAATAAATAAGCGTGAGCAAAGGGGCTCTCTGGCCTGGCTGCAGTGGTTTGAATGGGCACTGAGTGGAGAAGGCAGAACAGGACCTGCTCTTCAGCGGTGGAGGTTGCAGGAGGCAGAACACAAACCCCAGGTTGTCACCTGGCCACAGACACAGCCACCATGAGGTGGCATCTAGACTGGCTCACACCAGTCTGAGGACTGAACTTCCCCAGCGTTGTTCTATCACGCCAGTCTCCCAGTAGCCATTAGAACCCAGCTCAGTGCTGGAGCCATCAAGTGAAAGAAGAAGAGCCTGGGACTGCCAGTGGTCGTGTTTGTCCCTGAGCTGCTCTGACAATATTGACATGAAGCCATGCCAGGGCAGCCCAGTGCTGTCTGAGCAAAGTCCCAAACAGGACGCTGGGAGCAGGATCCAGTGTGCAGGCACGTGTGCTCAGTGTGCAGGCACGTGTGGTCCTTTGTGGCCAGCCCTGAGATTTGGATGAAAACAGGTTTCAGTTTCCTGTGCAAAGGCACTGACACCCCCTCAGCTGTGGGAACAGTGCACACCTGCCCAAAGAGCTTCAGCACACGCTGCCTTCCACTTCTGGTGTGCAGAAGGAGGCTGCAGGCTTGTCAAGACCCCAAATTACTGCCTTGGTTCAGATCATGGAGGGGAGGAGAGGGTGCAGGATCCAGGCAGAAGCCCCTGGCTCTTCTGGGGAAAGCAGGTACCTTGTGTTGCGTTTTGCAGTGCTACAGCACGGATTGATTTGGTGTTTTATTCCAGATCTCTAGTGTTCTGGCTCTACCCCTCCTCCCCAAGATGCTGGGAAGGGTCCTGTGCACGGTGTTGTTCGTGGGAGCCCTCCCATCCCCAGCTGAAGCATCCCAGGGCCACATCTCCGTGATCCTGCTGGGAGCCACGGGCGATTTGGCCAAGAAGTATTTGTGGCAGGGTCTGTTCCAGCTCTACATGGACCAAGTGAGCAGTGGCCACAGCTTCACATTCCACGGGGCTGCCCTGGCAGCTCTGGAGCCAGGGCAGAGGCTGATGTTTGACGTGCTGAAGAAGCTGTCCTGTCCCCCCGACGAGGCCCCCAACAGGTGTGCAGTGCTCAAGGACCAGTTCCTGAAGCTGAGCCAGTACCACCAGCTAAAGACTGCCGAAAACTACGCAGCTCTGAACAGAGAGATCGAGACCCTGCTTGGCCAGGAGGGGCTGCAGGAGGCTGGCAGGATCTTCTACTTCTCCGTGCCACCGTTCGCCTACACGGAGATCGCCGGGCACATCAGCAGCAGCTGCCGGCCCCGCGCCGGGGCCTGGCTGCGCGTGGTGCTGGAGAAGCCCTTTGGCCACGACCTGGAGTCAGCCCAGCAGCTGGCTGCAGAGCTGGCAGGCTTCTTCCGGGAGGAGGAGATGTACCGCGTGGACCATTACCTGGGCAAGCAGGTGAGCAGTGCACAGCCCCTGCCAGGCTGAGGGGCTCAGTGCCTGGGAGACTCTTGGTGGTCAGTTCTGCCCCTGATGAGAGCATTGTTCCCCTCCCAAATCCAGGCAGAGCCTCTCTTTGTGATCCAGAGCCTCCGTTTGTCCCTGGAATCCTGTCCTGTTTCTCTGTCCTGTGCTGCTGTCCATCCTCTGGGAGAGCAAAGCAGGGTTTCCTCCTGTTGGAGTGGGGAGGGTCCCTTCTGCAGAGCAGGGCTGGGCTCTGTGTGCCTGGAGCAGGGATGCAGAACTCCTCTGGCCTCCTCCCCAAGGTCAGGGCTTTGGTTTCGCTGAGTAAGCAGCACGTGGCCTCTCCCAGCTCCACGTCTCATTCCACACAGGCCTCTCTGCTTAGCCATGGCTTCTGGAAGCACTCCTTCATTTGATATGATAAGGAGCTGATGGGATGTTAGTTCTGTGGGATGAAGGTTCCTTCCTGCCCTGTGCTGCACTCCGGGCTGGAAGGATTGTCTGCTGCAGGCACAGCTCAGGGTGTGGAGCTGCACTGTCCCAGAGGGAATGTGTTCAAGGACATGCCATCCTTGTTTCTCAGGAATGTGATGCCACACTTTCCAGCCATGGCAATATGGCCAGGTTTTACTCAGAAGTTGCATGTCCAGCTGTGAGGAGAGCATCTCCACTAAGAGGGGGGATTTCTTCAGTTTTATTTCAGGCGTTTGTTTTGTCTCCCCAAAAGAGCAGATGGCTTCAGTGTTATAAGCATCTGAAGTGATGTATTTCAGCATTTTGGAAGCTTACATTAGTCCCAGGATGGTCTGACTCAGCCCTTTGTCCTCTGACAGGTATAAACTGAGTGCTCTGCAGTTTGTAGTTCAGCCTTTTCACATGAAGCCTCAAAATGCCTCGGAAAGACCTTAAATGTCTGCTCTGGACAGTCCCTGGCGACCCCACTGGGATCACTGCAGGCTATCCTGCTGCTTTTCTCTTCTCTGACCCACTCTGCTCTGCTGCCTGGCTGCTGCATGGGGCAGTGAGGCAGAGGCACTGTGGGAATCTGCTGGGTTTTTATTGGGTCTTTGAATTTTTCCCCTCACAGGCTGTGGCCCATATCCTGCCTTTTCGGGATCAGAACCGACAGTTTCTGGACCCAATTTGGAACCGACATCACGTGGAAAGAGTGGAGGTTGTCTTGAAGGAGACTGTGGATGCTAAAGGTTGGTGAGGCAGTGTGCAGGGTGAGTGAGTGAGAACTGCCAGGTTGGTTAATAATGGGGAGGTGGCCCTTGAGGTGGTGCTGGTACAGAAATTAAAAAGGAGCAGGTGAACGGTGTGTTGCTCCCTGCAAACAGAGGGACTGTCCCCCACTTCCTGTGCTGGAGACTGACTCACTTCCAGGTAGTGTTGCTGCCTCTAAGAAAAAAATCCATCTGCAATTCGTCTGGGAGCAGGGGCAGAACCCCCCACCTTTTGCTGCAGAGCTCTGGGGGCGTTGCTGACCTTTCTATCCCAATTCTTGGTGAGCAGCCCTAGATTTGGAAATGATGCAGTCTAAGGCCACTTCGGCTCAGCGCAGCAGTAACGTGGCTGTTGTAACAACAAGCCTTTTGTGTTGCTGTCCTGTCAGACACCAGGCTCACCCGAGAGTGCCTTTGTGCTGTTCTTTGGGAGGTGCTCGTGCATCTCCTGCCTGGATGTTTCTGGTCCCTGGGTCAGCCCGCGTTTGTCTGCCTGTTTCTTTCCCCGCCTCTCTGTGGCAGGACGAGCACTGCAGAGGGACAGTCCCAGCCCAGAGTGGCAGCGTGGGTCTCCTGCTGAAGGACAGGCTGCACTGCCTGCCTGCAATGCTGCAGCATCCCCTCTGCAGTGCTCAGCACAAAGCTCCGGGGCTGGGCTGCCACCCGCAGCACTTCTGGGCATGCCAGGTGCCCTGGCTTCTGCACCAGCAGGATTGCTGCCCCACTCACGTTACCTCTGCCTCCCTCCCCCAGCCACCACACGCTCAGTTAATGCAGTTCTGTCAAACTTGGAGTGCTAATCTTTGGTTTGGCAGCCCAGAGCTCACCTGAGCCTGTTTGTGGGAGAGGGATGCACTGCAGAGAGATTTAGGGAGGACAGCGTTGTCTGTGCACAGCCCCAGCTACTCCCTGTGCCCTCCCCTCTCTGGACAACTTTGTAATCTGTCATTTGATGTCTTTTTTCCCCTGTGCAGCCTCAGCTGGCAGCCTGGCTCCCAGCAAGTCTGCAGCATTGATTCCATTAATGAGTGTGCCTTGGGAGTAGGGCGGGGGAGACAAATGATCAGTCTGTGGGGGAAGCCTGTGGTCGTGATGCAGCCTGCTGCTGGTGACACACAGCCTTGAGTCACTGCACGGGTGCACTGTCCTTCTCCCACTGTTCCCACCTGCCTGAGAAGCCAGGCAGGGAAAGGGAAGCGTGGCTCTGTGCACGAAATTTTGTCTCCCAAGGGCATGGCTCAGCCAGAGCCTTCTGAGAACAGGAAAACCATCTTGTCCTGCTACCAGCAGTGAGAGCTTTCACTAGGACAGGTTGCCCAAAGCTCTGTCCAACCAGACCTTGAACACGTCCAGTGGCAGGACATCCACAGCTTCCCTGAGCTTGACTGCTGCAGGCTAATTGCAGGGTGGGGAGGAGAGGAGCTGGGAGCTTTGCTCTCCCTGGCCCCCACGCTATGGTGCAGAGAAGGGAACCACGTCACCTGAGCAGCATTTTGCCTCCTCGCTGTGCCCAGGCCGCACCAGCTTCTACGAGCAGTACGGGGTGATCCGGGACGTGCTGCAGAACCACCTCACCGAGGCCCTCATGTTCCTCATCATGGAGCTCCCTGCCAACGTCAGCAGTGCCCAGGAGGTGGTGCAGCACAAGCTGCAGGCGCTGCAGTCCCTGTGGGGCCTGGAGAGGAGCAGTGCCGTGCTGGGCCAGTACCAGGCCTACGACAGCCAGGTGCAGGAGGAGCTGCAGGAGGCACCGGGCTACGTCAGCACCACGCCAACCTTTGCAGGTGAGACTTTGGGCTGGGCCCTGGCCAGGGGAGCAGACAGAGCTGAGGAGAGCAGGAGATGTGAGCCCGTGCATGCAGTTCCAGCTCCATGGCTCTGGAGCTCACTGCTGACTCAGGGAGGTGTCCAGGCACCCACTGACATGGTGGGAACTGGACAAGATAACGCTGTTGTCGTGTCAGTCAACCAATGATCCAGGGAGTGGGAAGTGTAAGAGCTAAGGCCCATTTTTATAAAATCTCTGCACTGTTTTTAGAAGTGGCCTGTAAACTGCTTTACCTTTTCATGAACTCGAGTTGCTCTCTGCAGCTGAGGGGTAAAGCTTTGCTCTCTGTGATGAGTGAACCACGAGGCCCTCTCTAGCCATGCTGTGAACATGAAGAGAATTGTCTAAATAATGTTCATGCTCAGAAACTGGTTTCCTGCAGGATGAAAGGAGGCTGAACAAGTGGGATAGCTGGGAGGGAGCACAGCAGGGGAGCTGGAGAGAGTGAGAATCATGGCCCGGGTGGGAAGGGACCGTAAAGGTCATCGAGGTCTGGGTAGGCAGTGAAGTCTTGGAAGGGCTGAATGTGGAGCTGGAGGCACAGTGGCTACCAAAGGAGCTGAGGGGGAGAGTAGTGGGCAGGTGATGGAGATGCCCCAGGGGTGCCTGCTGCTCAGGTGTGCAGTGGGGTCTCTCTTGTTGCAGGAGTGCTGATCCACAGCAACAGCCCACGCTGGGAAGGGGTCCCTTTCCTCCTCACCTCCGGGAAGGCTCTGGATGAGCGGGTGGGCTACGCCCGTGTCCTCTTCAAGAACAGGGCCTACTGCACTCAGAGTGCCACTCTGAGGGATGCAGGGCACAGCCAGTGCAAACCCAAGCAGATCATCTTCTACTTCGGGCACGGTGCACTCAACACCCCTGCGGTGCTGGTGAGCAGGAACCTCTTCCAGCCTGTCATGCCCAAAGACAGCTGGAAAGAAGCAGGGGCTCGGTCAGACCTGCACATCTTTGGACAACCACTGTCTGATTTCTACATGTACAGCCCTGTGAAAGAGAGAGATGCATATTCTGTCCTCATCTCCAACATCTACCACGCCAGGAAGGATTTCTTCATCACCACGGAGAACCTGCTGGCCTCCTGGGCCTTCTGGACACCTCTGCTGGACAGCACGTCCCGCCAGCCCCCGCGCCTCTACCCCGGGGGCGTGGAGAACCAGCACCTCCTGGACTTTGAGATGGTGAGTGGGGGAGTGGCCTTCACCCTGGCAGAGCCAGCGCAGCTGCTGAACCCCAGCGGGCAGATGCCAAGTGACTTCAGGGCAATCCAGTCCAAATTCCGGCAGAGTCCCCTGGTCTCCGCCTGGGCTGAGGACCTGATTTCCCAGCTGGCGTCCGACGTGGAGGAGGCAGCAGTGAGGAGCGTGGCTCGCTCGGGGCAGTTCCACCTGGCCCTGTCGGGCGGCTCCAGCCCCGTGGGGCTGTTCCAGCGCCTGGCCAGGCACCACCACGGCTTCCCCTGGCAGCACAGCCACGTGTGGCTGGTGGACGAGCGCTGCGTGCCCCTGACCGACAGCGAGTCCAACTTCCTGGGCCTGCACAGGCACCTCCTGCAGCACGTCAGGGTGCCCTACTTCAACATCCACCCCATGCCCGTGCACCTCAACCGGCGCCTCTGCGTGGAGGAGGACGGCGGCGCCGGGCTCTACGCCCAGGACATCGTGGCCCTGGTGGCCAATGCCAGCTTCGACCTGGTGCTGCTGGGGGTGGGCACGGACGGGCACACGGCCTCGCTCTTCCCCCACTCCGAAAACGGCCTGGAAGGGGCTCCCACCGTGGTGCTGACTGAGAGCCCTGTCAAGCCTCACCAGAGGATGAGCCTCAGCCTGCCCCTCATCAACAGGGCCAGGCAGGTGTTTGTCCTGGTTTTGGGCAAGGGCAAGCACGACATCACCACCCTGCTCAGCAGAGTGGGCCACGAGCCCAGGAAGTGGCCGATCTCGGGCGTCAGCCCCAGCTCTGGCCAGCTGGTCTGGTACGTGGATTATGAAGCTCTGCTGGGGTGATGCCTTCACAGTGTCCCTCCTGCCTTGTCTGCGTGGCCTTTGTGGCCGGGATTTTCCTACACAGTGTCCATGTTCCCCCGTTGCCAGCAGCAGCTTCATCCCTGACACCTCCAGCCTTCTGGGAGAGCTGTGGCCCGCAGCACCTCTGACATTTGAGCCTGGAGGGAGCTGGGCTCAGTGTCCAGAGCTCAGGAGGAGCCAAGAGCCCAGTGCAGCATTTCTGGCTCTGCTCTGGGTTCTGACTGAGACTTTGGACAAATGGCTTCACCCTGAAGTGCCTCAGTTTTCCTGTCAGGCCTCTGTGCTCATTGGCATGTAACTACCTCACAGGCGCTTCGGGAGACTTGTTAAATCAACTGCCTGCCAAATTCTTTTAAATTTTATGTAATTCTCAGGCTAAAAGACAATAATAACACGTTCATCCCCTGCCCTGCTCAGTCTGGCTGGGCCAGAGTCGTTGTCTCAGGGAAACGATGGGGGTGTGCACATGGATCTGTAACCTTGTCCGTGCAGCCCCTCCTGCTGTGAGCCAGGCTCTGCCCGTGGCTGGGCTTCCCTGGCTGCACAGACACCCTCTGGCTTTTGGGGCAGGTGGCCCCTAAATGCTGACACTGATCTGGGGGCTCACTGCAGTCCTGAGCCTTTGCAAACTGCCCAGCAGCAGAGGCTGAGCCTGTGAGCAGAAATTGGCTGCATTCCTGATACCACGGGGCATGGGGAGGGAAGACAAACTGCTTTTGGGGCTGTTAAAATAATGGGGACAAGGTGAGGAGCATGGCAGCTCACAGAGCTGTTGTTTGCCAGCAGTGCAATAATTACTGAGGGAAAAGCTTGGTGCTCAGAGGAATTGTGGGGTTAACAGAAGGTGTGCACTTTCTTGAGAGCTTGTATTAACCTTTCTTTGCAAAGGCAGCTCCGTGGAGTAACTTCTTACAGTCTGTTTCTCCCATAAGTGATTGTTGATACCAATTTTTATTAATTTTTTAAATGTCAAGTGCATTCCTACAATTCAATGGTATGATTGTATGTTTTACAAAAAATTAACACTGGGTTAGTTAGTCATTTTTCAGTTCAACTTTTATAAATCAAATTGTACAATCTTTCTTTTTCCCATGAGTAAAGTTTTGTGATTCTTCTCATGTTGTTTAATGAATGAAGAATTATCTTTATAAAAAATAAATCCTCAGCTCCTCTCTGGAAGCCCAGAGCCGCTCTGGAGACAGCTCTGCCAGCAGCAGAGGGTGCTGCTTGCCCGTGCTGCTGGGAGCTGCTTTTCCCAGCCCTGTCCTGCCAGAGGAGCCTTTCCAAAAGCCAGAGCAGCACAGCTGTGTCAGACACCAGCACAGGGATGAGCACGGCGAGCTCCCTGCCCAGCTGCTCCACAGCTGCTGTTCTGTACCCTCCTGCTTGCTACCATTTTCCATTTGTGGCCATCCATCCAAAAGGCAAGGAACTCCTTTCTCTGCTTTCCCAGTCCCAGAGGCTTCCCCTGCCCAGGCTGTGACCATGTGCCCAGCTCCCCACAGGCACAGCTGGCACAAGATGTTGGGAGTGGCCTCTTTCCCACCTGCAGGACTGGTGCCAGCCAGTAAAGCACTGTGATTTCAGGGGTGCTCCCCTCATGGAGAGTCACTACAGGTCCCTCAGAGGTAACTCAGCAGTCAGCTGGGGTTGTAAGTGTTGCTCTAAAAAGGACAGGGAGTAAATTCTGCATCCCAGTGCTCCTGTTACAAATATCCCATCCTTTAAGGCATCTTGACCTGTCAAGACCCGTGCTGCTGTCCAATCCCAAAGAACAGTAACTCCAGCAGCATGCAGGGGCACTCATTCCACAGTGACTCAGATGGCAGGCTGCCACCTCCTGAATCACTCACACCACTTCCTGCAGCTCCTAGGTGGTCCTTGGAGGTATCCCATGCAATATGGCTTGCTGAATTTATGACAATCCACGGGTTTACAGCTCGAGCACTATTGCTACAAACAAGTCTTTTTGTCTGGAAACACTGAAAAATTAATCATCTCAAAGGAACACTACCGGGTCAGAGTTGTCCAGAGGGTTGTATTTGGAATGAGGACTGAAATGAACAGAATTGTACTTCCCTGGTTTATTTCGGTAAACAAATGAGTCTTTAAAAAGCAAACAGACATTCCCCGGAGTGTCTGAAACAAATCACAGAATCACTTAGGTTGGAAAAGACCTCTGAGCTCACCGAGTCCATCCTGTGACATAACACCACCACGTCAACTG
>VZSE01010770.1:455747-521304 GCA_013398275.1 Promerops cafer | reverse complement strand
GGCGGTGATGGGCCCCGGGGCTCCCCGCGGGCCGGGGCTCCGCAGCCGCGCCGGGGATGCCGCGGGAGGGCCGGCTGCCGGAGCCCGGCTGGCGTGGCCGCGTGCGGGTTCGGAGAGCAAGCACCGGTAATCGGTGCGGATTGCTCCGACTCCTTCGGGCAGCGGGGTTGTTTGTTCTGGTCTGTGGTTACCGCGGTGGGCTCCGGAGCGCACCTTACAAAGTCTGGTTACTGTGTCTCTTTTCTTACTACATCAACCCCTGCCAGTACAACGGGGGCTTACATAACCCTCTCTCTGAAGGACCTAGAGTGTTGCTATAAGGTCAGTCTTGCTGTAGCCTCCTGCTGGACTATGCCGTGTTTTGTCCTTATTCCCTGGCTGAAGTGGGCACAGGGTGCCTGGTGGCTGCTGGTAGCCATGCCTGATTCAAAAACTGTGAATTGCCTGAGCCATGGCTCAAGATAAGGAAGTTTACAAAATGATTGTAAAAATGGGAGTTGCTCCTTGGAGAAAGATCACCTCTTTTTTTTTTTTTCCATGATAGAGATGCAGGATGTCTCAATGAACCTTTTGTCCCAGGAGTAATCTGTGTCTTTCCCACCCCTCTGACATCTGATTTCTGCACCAGATGCAGCGTTGCAAAGCTCAGTAGCACAGACAGCTCAGACTTGCTGCTGCATCACCGGGACCGAGCTCTGCGGAGCCTCCAGTGCCCTACAGTAAGAGTGGTGTGGCTCTAGGATGGTCAGAGCGGCTCTCCCAGCCTGCAAGGAAGGATATTCCCGTGGTGAGGAAGGATATTCCCGTGGTGAGTTAATAAGGGAACAACCTGGAATGCGACAGAGCCGTGCTGCTCTTCACAGAAGTGGAGGAGCATCTTCCCTGAGCTGCCCTGTCCCTCCCTGCCCTGTGCCCGTGCCTGGCCCGCTGGCCCTGCCGAGGCTCTCAGTGGTGCTGATGGATGCATAAAGCAGCAATTTACTCTTCTCCCCCCTTAAAGGCAGGGGCTGAACTGCAGCAGTGAGTTCCTCAGGGGACACTGGCTTGTTGCAGTGCAGCAGCAGCAGCCCTTGCAGCCTCTCCCTGCTCTGGAGGTTACTGAAGTGCACTGTGATGTGCTTTGGAGCCCGTTTGTAAACTCCTGCTGGATACTTCTGAGACGTGGGCTTGTGTTCCAGGATCTGGCCAGCTGATACGTGCAGCGTTTGTGTGCACTCACTGCCTGCTGCTGCATCTGGGGAAAGGCCTCTGCTTGTTGCTCTCCTGTGCCTGGGTTGGTTTTTTCCCCTGGACCCTATTTCCTTCCCTCAGAAAAAGTGAAAGCAGTCTGCAAGGTCTGCTTGTCTTGTGAGGGCTAATTAAGAATTCATTAAGTTCCTGGAATTTAAAATCTGTAGCTAATGAGCCAGGGAGGACGCTGTGCCAGGGTTTGTGACTGAGTGCAGACAGTGCTGACAGATAATACTCCAAGTCACAATGTAGCTTTTGAAGAATAGAAGATGTGGGCTGGTGTATGTTCTGTGGCTCTCCGAGGTCTGTGTCCTGGTCAGATTTTGTGGCCGATGCCTCTGCATTCACTGGGATTGGCATCTGATGGGCTCTGAGAGGCCAGTGCAAGTGGTGGTTGTAATTCTGGGCTTTAGTATACTTGTACTTACTGAGCCTGGAGTCACCCAGGGCTGCTCTTGGCAAGGGGTGAGGATTAACTGGGAGCACCAGGGAGATGATTTCAGCTGGGCTGAGCTTATCTTCCTGTCCTGTGGCAGGAGCCTCGTGCATGCATTATCTGGCAGAGTAGTGCAGCAGTGGAGGAGCAGCTGACTAGAGCTGCATGAGCTGTGAGTTTCCCAGCCCTGGAGTCTGTGGCTGGCTGTGGAGCTGCTGCCCCACTCCTGTGTTTCCAGGTGTGTGATGGAGCTCACAGCCACAGCTTACCTCGCCAAGTCACGAGTCAGACAGCAGCTGCTTTCAGACAAGGCTGTGTGATGCCTGCAGAATAAAAGTGAGTAAGTGTCTGGTACCAGACTGCAGTCCCTGGGTTCTTTGCTGGTGGCCTTTGCAGAATGAGCTCATGTCAAGGTGTTGACTCACTTCCAGTTACTGCACTGCTCTGGAAAACAAAGAAATCTTCCCTTGAGTTACTCCATGTGAGTAACTGCTATATTCCATGAATAATTGCTGGGGGAAGAGTTCAGCTGTCCTTAACAAAGGTGGGATATGTGCTACAGGTAATGGCCAAATACTCTCTGCTGAGAGTGAGAAAATATAGCTCAAAAATAATAGTTTCCAGGCACGTGGTGGGGAAAATGTGCCACTGTTAACTGTGTTTTCCCAGGGACTACTAAAACATCCATTCCCTTTTAACTCTGTGCTGCTCTGCCCTTAATGGTAATGCTTTGGAAACTCCTGGGATAAAGTAAATTGGTCTGTGGCATTGGTCAGAAAATTCTCTTGGAGACCAAGTGGTTTTTGCAGCAAAAAGAACAACCCTCATTCTGGGTGTTAATTGGGTACAGGAACTGCTTTTATCTGTAGCTCTGGGGTGGCATGAGCTGCCTGAACTCCAGAGCGCTTCAGGGAAGGAGATACAAAAACAATTTCCCTCCTAAAATTGGTTTGCTGTGGACTGGCTGCCGTGTGGAGGTGCAGCCCCAGCGTGCGAGGAGGGCACTGCCCCAACTCTGGGCTGCAGCCTGAGTGGTGTCCTGCTCCCAGTGACACTGAGTGGAGCTGGGCCGGCCCCGGGCTGCTGCAGCTGCCCTTGCAGAGCCCCGTAGCTGGAAAGAGGAGAGGGCAGCAGCGCCCTGGAGCACGGATGTGGGAGCCGCTGCAGCGCACCCCAGGTCCCCCCAGGACTGCTGGGGACAGCCCTGTCACTCGCCGTCCTGCCGGGGGCTGGTGTGGCTGTGCAGAGCCTTCAGGCCAGCTGGTGCCTGCCTGGGGCAGGCTGGCAGTGCCGCTGTGCCCGGGGGCCAGGGCCGGGCTGGGCTAGTGCAGGGCTGGGCTAGTGCAGGGCTGGGCTAGTGCAGGGCTGGGCTAGTGCAGGGCTGCCGGGCTGGGCCAGGGCCGGGCTGGGCCAGGGCCGGGCTGGGCCAGCGCTGGTCCTGCCTCGGCCCGCGGCCCTGCGGCCGCCGCTGCCCCGGCGCTCGGCCCTTCCCAAGGGCAGAGAATGAAGGGAATAGAGCATCAAGGGAAAGCTCTGCCTGTCTGCTGACTGGGGCTGGCATGGATGCTAAGGCCAGGTTTTATTTAATGGCCTCCACCACGTGGCTCATTCTGGCCGTGGGCTGGAAAAGGTGGGAAATGTCTTAGCTGGGCACAGTGTGGGAGTGCCACAGTGAGGAGCTGGGGTTTGGCAAGGCCTTCACTTGCCAGTGTTCCATTCGTGTGGAAGATGGTCATCCTCCCTTCTGCTTTTATTGGGCTTGAGCAGCATCGAAGGTCAGATTCAGAGTCTTCTGCATTAGCATCTTTTTCTCATTTAACAGAGAAACAGCCACATGTCTTTGCCTTTTTCCCTTAATGCTGCAGAGTCTTGTCCACTGATATTTCCTTGTCTCGTGGCTTTGTGAGTTTTTTCTGTTCTAGAACATGGGAAGACAGACTTCAAGCTGAAGCAATGCTGCTGCTGTACAACAGCAAAACGTCCCCTGGGAGGAGAAAGTGACACGTTTCTCTGTCCTCCTAGGAAGCTTACAAAGCTTTTTACTTAAACAAACAAACAGAAAGACCCCAACAGCCGCCAGCATCTGCCAGATAGCAAAGTGAGAGTGACTGAGAGCTTTGGGGCAGAAGGTGGCAATGTCTGAATGGAGTTACCAAACATGGGCTTTTTCTTTTAGCCTGGAAGGGGAATTTGATGAAGCTTCTAAGCTGGAGCAGCTGTGTGGATGTTAGCTTCAAACTGCTTTCTTTGGAGAGCTGGTATGTTATCAAGTCAGGAATCTGTCCTGAGGAGATCCCAGATGGGGCCTTGACACCATAAATGTACAAAGGCACTCAGTTGCACAAAAACTGCAGAAACAACTTCGTTCTGAAGAACGTGAGCCACAGATGGTAAACTGCCAAGAAAAGCAAGCAAGGGGTAAGGCCAAGCCGTTCTCTACATGAGAAGGCTACATTGGTCTCAGATGTTTAGAAATTCTTGGTTTAAACTTCTGCAAACTTCTCCGTGGATGAATTCTGATTTGAATGGCCTCTTGTAAATTAAAACCTACTTAATGCAGAGATGTGAGAAACGCCTGTACCCTAACTGTGGTGTTTGGAGGTTTGCAGTAGGCCCTGGAGTTTGCCAACGTGTGGTTCTTGCCTGGATGCCCTGAGTCACTGCTGGGTGGCACTCCAGGCTCTGCTCAGGGACAAGAGAAGAGTGGCTCCTGAAGTGCTGTGGCCTGTGGTCCTTCCTGCTGAGCTGTGGGATGCTGGGAGTGAGGAGTGCACGGGGTTGTGCTGTCTGGTCAGCAGCTCTGCGTGGAGAGTCTCCCTCCACAGTCACTCACCTCGTGGTGTTTAAGGCTGAACCAGTCATGCTATTGCATGTGGACACTGAGGGAGGGCTTGCTCTGTTGCACACCAAGCCCAGGGCAGTCATGCACCTGGGGCTTGAAGATTCAAGAGGTGCCCACGTAAAGAAATACTGAAAACTGTGTGACCAGCTGCACTGGGAGGATTCGTGTCTGCGTCCCAGTTCCTGTAAACTCGAACAGCTGCAGAATAAACCTGCTGACCCTTGTGCTGAGAAGAGGCTGTGGGCCTGTGTGGATCCAGAAAGTACCTGGCTTGGTGCCTGTGGGCAGGAAATGGAGCTGCTTGGGCTGTCTGTTCGGGCTTGTGTGACAGGCATGAGCTGCTGCAGGCTGTGCTGTCACCCTCTGCCAGGGCTCTCAGCACTGGGCTCCCCTCTGCTGTCCCACAGTGTCACTGCTCGTGTTCTGGGGCTGGGCACAGTGTGCACTGCAGCTGGGGTGGGAGCTGTTGAGCTACTGATCTTCAGTGGGCCAGGGCACTGCTTCCCTGGGGGTCAGGTGGGCAGCTGTGAGTGGTTCCAGCCCCGGAGCTGCTCTGGGATTGATTCAGGCACGTGCATCTCCCAGCTGCTGCCAGCACAGCTTAGTCTGCAGCCTGGGAGGAGAGGGGCAGGAGGGCTGCACGCATGGCCCTGGTTGCAGCAGGATATTGCTGCAAGGTCAGGAATGTGGCACGCTGGCCTGCCAAGGTACAGCTGCTGTGAGGAAGTTAAAAAGGGGCAGCTGAGCTGCTGTGAAGAGGCTGTGAGCTTGGGTGGTGGTGGAAGTTTGGGGAGTGGAGACAGACCAACGCTGTGACGTGCTTCTGGGTTTCCAGGCTGTGGGTTTGACTTGCTGAAGGTTGAGATGGGGAGAAGAAGAAAGGGCAAGGTGGGTATCTTATGTTTGTTAATGTGTCAGTGACTGAGGTCCATCCTGGGACTTGGATACTGTCATTTCTTGGTAGCTGCCTTAGTTAATTGATCTTCAGATGATCCACTCAAGGACCAGCAAGCTGCTAAATAGCTGAAGTTTTTTCACTGTGTCAAGGAGCAGCTTTGGAAGGAATGGAGAGCTTTCCTGGAGGGTTCACTCAGCTGCATCTCCCTGTTTCACTGGCACTGGTGCCAGTGTGACTGTGCTGGTGTTCCTCTGGCTAGCAGGGTGCCAGGTGGCTGCAGATGTTGCCTTCTGGTGAGGCTGCTGAAGGGGCAGGTCCTGTGTGCCCACAGTGCCCACGCAGGTGCAAATCTGCACTTGTGGCATGAGTACCAGTAACGTTAAATCCCAGGCTTTATCTGGGTAATCTGATAGAGCCTGGTGTGACACGGAACTGGATTTGCAAGAGGCACAGCTTTGTGTGTCAACACTTGCAGTGGGAGGGGACACGGGGTGAGATTGCCTGGAAGGAGCAGTGCCCACATCTGCAGGGAGGCTGGGGCTGTGCAGCTGCCCTCTGCTCTCTCCAGAGCAGGGCACTGCTGCCCGGGGAGCTTGCCAGGTGTGCTGTGTCCCTCCAGGATGGCAGAGACCTCCAGGTGTTTGCCAGGCTGCTGCTGGACCCAGTTTGTTCCTTTTGGAAGGAAACCTGTGCTGCTGGGTGCACTTGAATGCGTACTTGTGTCCGTGTTTCTCCTGTAAGGACTGCCTGCTGCCTTTCCTGCAGAAAGGGATTTGGCTGTGACTCATCAGGTGCCTTCCATCTTTGCCCCTTGGTGAAGGGATGTGGTTCCTGGGGCGTGCTGGCGTTCCCTTCCAGGCAGAACAGCTCAGCCTCCTGCTGTGGCACAGCCACATGGCAGCACGGGACCCATGGATTCAACAGAATTTCCACTGGGACATGGCAGCAGCCCCTGACTAAGCTGAGCAGGTTCAGCTTTAGGCCAGAGGTGTGGCAAGACTTTTGGGATGCACCTGGGAACAGGCAAGAGCAGAACGAGGTACATGTCTTATCCTCTGCTTACTGTGTTTTCTGGGGTAAATACAGCAACGCTTTTCTGTTCACGTGGAGAAGAACTGCGAGTTTTGGTAAGAAATCAGAGTTGAATGGCTCCTGGAGCTTTAGGTAGATGCGATTTCTTGATGCAGGTGGGCACTGGAGAGCAGTGTGCTGTATATTAGGGCTGAGGACAAATCCCCCTGTGTATTTAAGATAGGAGAATGGGGTTTAAGCTTCCGGTCGTTGAGGTGGAGAGGAAGGTGTTCTAACCAGCACTTGTTCAGAGGCGTGTGCTCTTATGTTACTTGGACTAGGCTGTCTTCAAACCTGGCAAAAACGCCGCCCAATCCTCAGTCTGGGCTGGCTTTGAAAGAATCCCTGGCCTCATGGGAACCTCCATTTCAAGGTGCAGAACAGCACAGCAGAAGGCACAGCAGTGACTGTATTGGCACAGAAGCCTTCTCAACAGGACAGTGTCCAACGTGCTCTTGAACCTTGTTTTGGCACATCTAAGAGGGGCACAGAACGTGTCTGTCACAGGAATGGTGTCTGACCCAGAGAGGTGCCCAGTGCAGGTCCTGGGGCCCAGGTGGACAGAGCAGATGGCCCAGCAGGTGGCAGGGTGGCAGCAGGGACAAGGTGGCTTTGCAGGTCCCTCAGTGGAGCCCTGTTTTGCCTTCAAGTCTGACAGAAGAGCTGGGCAGTCTGGTTATCTGTGCTTAGATGAGTTTCTCCAGGGTGACTAGCTCCACAGCCAGCTTCGTCCAGTCTGGTACCTCCGAGGGGTCGGTGTCATCTGGGGGGTTCAGCTGATGCTTCCACTGAATGTCAGCAGTAGCAGAGCAGTGACCTGACTGCAGGAGTAAAACCACAAGGTGAGTTTAGTCTGGTGTGGGCTTTTCACGGGGAAAAGGCTGCTGGACGTGGTGGCTTTGTTTGATGTTGCAGACCTTGGATATTCCAGACAGTTTCCATCTGTGCCGTGTTGGGGAGGTTGTGGTGCTCTGGATGGTGGGTGGCAGTGGCTTTCTCATTGCTTTCAAACTGCTGTTTGCACACAGCAAATCTTGGCCAAGCCATCCAGCCTCCTCGAAAGGAGGAACAAGAACTTCAGCAGCAGCCAAGAAACAGCTGAACGTACTTTGACTGAGACTGAGCAGCCCCAGAAAAGACAGGAGCCTGCACACTGGAGACAGCAGCCAGCACAACTGCCTTATCTCTGCTATTCTTCCTCTCTAAACTTTGAAAAAGCAAGGCAGCTCCTCTTTTCTGCTTGTTCCTGAGTATGTTGAGTGCATCTTGCTTAAGAACAGATCTCTTGACTGTTTCTACAAGGCTTCTTCGCCTCTATTTCTTAACTGCTATTAATCTGTTTCAAACCTGGTTTTCTAACTGGAAACTTTCCATTGATGTCATGGCAGCTTTCTGTGGCCCACATCAAATAGCTGGGTTCACCAGGAATTAAGTGACTCTACGAATGTTTGTGTCAAACACTTATTTGGAAGGCATGTTGACTTACGAGGACCTGTGGTGGCTGTGGTATGTAGGGAGGATAGGTTGGCTCTACAGCTTTTGTCTTGCCTTTGAACTCTGGAAGTGCTGGCAGCTGTTCAGAGCCTAGATAAGGCTCAGGAGGGCAGCTCCTGAGCGTGTTGCATCACTGACTACTGCTCTGGTTCCTGGCCCTTACACTGGAGGGGTTTTTCAGTGGGTCACCTTAATGGAAAGGACCCAGATGGCCAAGTCTGGACAGTCGCAGCAGAAAGCTGTTGGTGTAATTACAGGTGTGGAATTTTGTTGTTTCAGAGGGGAAACCCACAGTTTAGTCTGCTGAGAAGCCCTAGGGAGGGAAGGAAGGACACGTGTGCTCTTCAGACCCTGCTTACTCAGGCTTCTGTGGTGGTGTCAGAGCGTTTGGAAGGTGGGAACAGAAGGGATAAAAACCATCTTGGCATTCCCTGTCGCCACCAAGCAGACCTCAGATGCTGAGCAGTGGCTGTCTCGTCCCTCCCCTGCAGGAGGTTGTGCCTTGAGGTGCAGCTGAGTCCTGGCATGCTGGAGGTGGTGGGGAAGCCACTTTAAACATCACTTGATTTACAGAGCTCAAGCCTGTGAAGCTGTTGCTTCGGAGTGAATTTCTGAGTGTGTCCCAGTAAGACTAAGGGGCAAATTTCAGCCCTTGCCACTGGAGCCAGTGTTGCAGCTACTGTGAGCAATGCTGCAGTGCACGTCTTGGTCACTTTTTTTGGCAAAAACGTTTTTTCTATATTACCACAACTGCTATTTCCAGGAAAAAGTTGCTGTGGGATATCTGGCCACCTTAGAGTGCAGCTGTCCTCTGAAAGCAGCGTGTGCGTTCCTGCAGCCACAGTTTGTGTAATGTGCTTTCATCCTCTTCATTTTGGTGCACTCTGCACTTTCAAATATGATTTGTCTCATTGAGCTTTTACAGGGATAAAACTTCAAGCAGGCAAGCCAGAAAGGCTTCTTAAAATTGCTGCTCTGTGAAGCCTTTTGGTGGATGGTTTAAGAAGCCAGCCAAAGCTTTTGGGTCACCCTGCCTATCTCAAACCACCACAGCAATGTCCAGGGTGATGGAGAGAGCAAAACATTGCATCATGCTGGGCCTGCGCTCACTGCCACTCCAGGGAGATGTGCGCTGTCTCTTCCTAATTATGGGATGTCCCAGGTCAATTATAGCTAAACACAGAGTCCAACCATGTCATTACACTTTTTTGGCTAATGACAAGTCAGCAGTCCAGCATCATCCCAGCATGCTGTGCTCTGGGGAGTTGCTGAGTGTGTTCCAGTAAAGCTGGCAGTGTGAGCTGGCTCTTGTGCAATCTGTCTGCCAGGAATATCCTCTTAGTTCAGCATTTGGGAGCTGCTGGGCGATCCCTCCTGGACGGGCAGGGCTCACCTCTCTGAGCCTGCTGCTGGAGTGGTTTGCTGAATGTTGACAAATGTCTGGGCACCAGTCTGGTCCATGTTTATCCAGCTCTTTCCTTGGGTTTTTGCTCCTGTAGCCAGTGTTTGAGTTCCACAGCTTCTGGCAGCAGCCTCGGGAGTGGGAGGCGAGCGGCGCATCTTCCTGGAGGCTGGCAGCAGGCTGGGTCAGGCAGAGTGCACTGTGCTGCCTCCTGGCTGCCTGCTACTTCCAGAGGGCTTGAAGGTCTCGTGGAGCAGCTTTCCCCACTGCTGCTCCTCGGTGCAAGGCTGGGCAGCCGTGCCTCACTGCTTGCACTGCAGCAGTGATGATCCCGAGCAGAGGCTGTGCAGGGCAGACCAGAGATGTCAGTGCTGTTTGCTGTTCTCTGCTGGCTGCTTTGCCAGCCAGCTGTGCCATCCTGGAGGTGTTCTGCCATGGTGTGACTGCTTCCTTTCTGCTGTGGGAGATCCCTGGGAAGCTCTGGAGACTCGGGGGGGGAAGAAGGAATTGGAAGCTGAAGCAGGGATGTTGTGGGCTCGAGCGAGGCGAGGTTCTGGGGGACCCTGGTATAGCAAGCTTGGATTTGTCTGGACTCTTCACCTCAGCTGGCTGCTGCAGCAATTGGAGAAGAGAAATTGCATCTTCTGGCTTTGTTGTTGGATTTGGAAAGGGTTTTTCCACAGCTTTTGTTATGTTTAAGGGTGGTAGTTGTTCCCAGATTAAACTTGAATAGAAAACACAAGGCTGCTGCCAGCTTTCTGTCACAGACACCTTTTATCTTGCATTCATCTCTTCCAAGCAGATGCTGCTTTCATTTCTTCTATTTTTTTTTTTCCTACAAGACTAAAATTAACAACCCTTTGATGCAGGGGAAGAAACTGTATTTCAAAGCAAAATACCTAGTTAACTTTGATAATAAAACTGCTGGTTTTATCTTGGAGGTAATTCCGTGTTCCTTGGAAACAAATCTGAGAGCTGGAAGCTCCTGAGCCCTGCTTGCTCTGAGTGAACGTGCAGATCCCTCCCTACCTGGGAGCATCAGTGACTTCTTTTGGGGTGGGAGGTGTAGATGGAGCTGAGCTGCTCCAGGGGAGGCTGCAGATGGGAAAGGAGGTGCCAGACACTGGTGTCAGTGCAGGATGTTTTCCTTCAGCTGCAGCGTGTGGCTGAGGCTGCCAGGTGCCAACCACACAGCTGAGGTGTGGAAGGACTGAGGAGAAGACAACCCTTGGGACACTCTTGTGGCAGGGGAGCAGTCTGTGTCCTCGAGCCAGACAGAATTGCTTTTCCCAGCCCACCCTGCCCTCCCCAGCCTTCCTGCCTTCAAAGACTTGCACTGAGCATGAGGCTCATGTGGGCATCCAGCTTTTGGCTTTCATCTTTTCCACTTAAAAAGAGGAGCCCTGTTCCTGCAGTACTTCCTAGAGGGGGGTGTGGGGGCTGTTTCCAGGGGGAGGTTGAAGCCTGCCTGTCCAGAGGGAGGACAGCTGGACAAGGCTGAGCCACAGCCTTGCTCACGTACCAGGTGACTTCAGGCAATGGAGAATTCCTGAACCTGGGCCACGGCTGGCTTGGCCAGTGGCCAGGGCGTGGAAGCAAAGATGTTGTTGCCATTGTTCAGCAGGTTACAAGAACTGTCTGCTGCAGCAGAGGCACTTCTGCTGGGAGGGTCACAGTCCAGGGTCTCATTTCAGAGTAGGGGTAGGGAAACACTGCTGGAACTTCCAGACTCACTGAGGGAGACCATGGAAGGGGTTTTTGCCCATGGGCAGGTGCTGGAGGCACTGGAGAATCTGACAGGCTCTGGGGTTCTTGCTTTAAAGAGCCTGCCACGACTGTGGGATGTCCCTGCTTGGATGCATTGCAGGGGTGTTGACTTCTGAAAACATCCTTTTGCTAAGTGCACAGAATGGTTTCCTAAACAGTATGAAAAAGGTCACTTCCTCAGTGACTCAGCTGTCTCCTCTTGTGAGGCTTTTGTCTTCAGTGGTGACACCCTCAGACTCCACAGACCTCAGGACAGGAAGGACCTCAGTCTGTAGTTTACGGTGTGAAAGATCCACTGGGGTCTTCATACACAAGGATGCAGCTTCAGTCCTTTTTTTCAACACTTAGGAAGCCCGGGATGAAGAGATCTGGGTAAATATTACAGAAGAATGCTGAGTTTTTCCATGTGTCAAGGTAAGACAATAAGGCATGTGAACTGAATCCACGTTTGTGTTGCTTAGAGTAATTTGCTGTGTGGTATGAAGGCACTAACAGCTGGGACAAGGGGTTGAACTCACTTGTTCAGGATTTATTTGACCTGAGGATTAACACAAAATTCAACCTGAAACTGGCTGGTTAAGAAACTGGAATGACTTGAACAGGGAGGAAGATGCATAACCCCAGGTATGAGAAGTTTTGCCACCTTGAAGCTTGCCAAGGAACAGGTTGCCCAGAGGTTGTACAGGCTCTGCTTTTGAAGGTTGACAGGAGTAAACTGGTGAGAGAGAAAATCAGATTTGAGTGCCAGGGAAGCAGGGATGGAGCATAACTTCAGCTGTGCACCACGAGGCCCTGATTTTGCTGAATGTGCTGCTCTGGGCTCTGAATCAGAACAGCTCCCAGTTCCTCGTGCTCTTAGAGTCTGCTTGGAGGGAGCAGAGGCTCTGTTGCAATGGACCAAGAATGATTTGTTTCTAGTACGTGGCCCAGATTTCAAGGATGCTGTTTCTGTAGTGATGAGCAGTACCAGACACTTGCACAACTTCCCCTCTGGCAGAGATGTGTTTGATGTAAATACGTGTGCTGGAGCTGCAGACACAATAAACGTGTTTGAGGGCAACAGGCTGAGTAATCTGGTGCTTGGCAGCTGCTCTGTTGTGGGGATTTTTGCTTTACTGTTAGCAGTGCTTGTGACATCCTTAAATGAAAAAAGGAAGAGACAGTAACTGAACAACCTTAATATTCAAATAGCTCCAGCTACAAGAGCTTTACCTGAGAGAGGGAGGCCTGCTGGGTCTGTGTCTCCTGGCACAGGATACTGGATTGCCTTTAGGAGCAGGGGTTGCAGTCCTCACAGTCCACTGTGGACGTTTTCAATCCATCTGTTTGAGAAAGTCTCTCTGCTGTCACCTGGGCAGGGCACAGGAGGGGAGCTCTGGGAGGTGACTGCTGAGTACGTGGATTTCTTTTAATGCAGCTGCTGCTAGCAAGAACCCACAGTGATTCATGAACTGTTTTTAGGGGGAAACAGTGCCTTGTTACCAAAAATTTTGTCCTGATGGGTTGGTGGTGGTGTTGGCCAATCTCCCAGTCATAGCCAAAAAAGTGCTTTTGATATAGGAGTGGAAGCTCTGGGCAAAGGTAGAAACATCAAACTTCATTCTTTCCACGCTGCTCCCCTCGTTATCAGACAAAACTAATGAATCCAGATACTTAAACAGAGATGAGGGATGGACAGTGGGCAGTGTAGGCTGCAAATTAAGTGGGAAATAACAAAAGGCAGGGAGTTCTTGTGCAAGAGGGTGGCTTATTCTGGATTACGTGGGCTTCTTTAATGCAAATAGTTCTGAACATCAACATTTACTGTTTAAAATTCATGGTGGCTTAATTGTGGAGGAAATGCCTCTCTAAATGCAGCCTATCAAATGGCTGCAGTGCTGGAGGGAAAACCATTAGGCAAGCGTGGCAGTTAGACCAGGCTTGGTTATGGGACTGGGGGGTTGTGTTTGCAGTGTGCCAGGCGTGGATTTCAGCCTTGAAGGGTCGTGAGGCTGCTTCTGGAAGCAGTGCTTGCTCACATGCAAAGTCTCCACAACACGTGGAAAATCAGCAGGAGGTGGCTGGGCAGGTAGAAAGGTGTGAGGAGGGTGAACCTCTGGATATGTGAACAAAGGTTGCCCGTGGCCTTTCTCCCTGCTGCTTATGTGACTTTTTTGTGATGGCACTTAGTCTGCAGGCAGGTTAGACACATCTCCTGCGTGCATCTGAAGAAATTGGGGCTGTGAAAAGTCTGTGCCCTTTGCACCACGTACAGGTGCTGGCTCTGCTCAGACTGAAGCTATTTTGGAGAGTCTTGGTTTGTGCCTGGGCTGTTACATGCAGTTGACATTCATAAGTTACCTTATGCAGAGCCTAATGACCTTTGAAACATCCACTGAACTTCCTCTGTGAGGAAAACCAGCCCGAGTTCACTTGCTTCATTTAAAGAAATGCCTTTTCTCTGCAACCAAAACTGCTGTTTGTGACCTGCCTTCAGTGGGAGAGAAGATCTCTGGCACGAACTTCTGGAACTCCTCCTGAGTTGCTTCCATCATTACAAATATTTTGCAAAGTAAGCTCTCTCCTGTTGCCTAGAATTCTTTTCTGCTGGATTATGCAGCGCTGCAGTTAACAGGAACAGGCTGGGTAGGTGGACTGTGGAAATTTAAGTGTCTAGCAAGTGGCTTGGTTGAGGATGGGTGGTGGTTAATACCTCAGGTTTTCATGTACTCAGATGTGCTGCTCTGAGTAACCTCGGTGCTGTGTTCTGGAGGGCTGGGGTAGGAGGCCGTGGTGCCTTCAGCACTGCCAGAATGCCAGAAAGCTGCAGCAGAACCCGCCTGGCCCTCGCCGCCGTGAGGAGTGAGGGGAGCTGTGCTCACACACGGGCTGCTCCCCGTGCCCCCGAGGGCTGGCACTGCTGTGCCATCAGCTGCTGCTGGGCAGGAGCTTTCCTGCAGGGCTCGGGGGGCTCGCTGTGCCAGCTGCCTCGGGGGACAGCAGCGCCCTTGGTGCCTGCCGGGCATGGCTGGGGCTGGCCGCTGTGTTGCCCTCCTGGTCCAGCCCTGCAGACACCCAGGGACTTGTTCTCCCTGGCACATCTCCAGCACGGGGACTGCTCAGGGGCCTGCTGCTCTGCTGGAGCCTTTTCCTTTGTGCAGTTTGCTGGGACACGTGCCACCTTCCTTAGTTCTCGCTTGCCCAACCTCTCGTGAGCCGCGAGTGCAGTTTCACTTTCTGCGGAGCCCACGGAGCCCTGCCAGCAGCCAAACCTGCTGAGCCAAGCTGCTGCTGCTCCTCAGGAGGTGGGGCTCAGCAAGTTGCCCCTGTGGCAACCTTCTCCCTGTGGGGCAAGGCGGTGAGGCTGCCAAAACCATTGCTATGCAACGAGGGTTGCCTGCCCAGTCCTGATCCCGGCACAGTTGCGACACTCCGAAACTCGCCCTGGCCACGTTGTTGGTGCAGTTCTGTCATCTCTGCTGGAGCTGCTTGGTCTGTGCTGGCCCAGCACTGGAGAGCTCCAGCAGCACAGGTGAGCCTGCTTTCTCCCAGGGTTTGATCCGTGTTCAGTGGGTGGGAAGGGTGCTGAGGCCAGGATGCTGCTGAAGTGATGGCATCAGTGCTGGGCCAGGTGTCCCAGGTGTCAGAGCCCTGCCAGGGCCAGGTGTCCCAGGTGTCACAGCCTTCCTGGCCCAGGTGTCACAGGTGTCACAGCCTTCCTGGCCCAGGTGTGTCACAGCCCCCCTGGGCCAGGTTCTGCAGGAGGCACAAACACAGTGCAGGTCACCTGCTGTGTTTCTGGTGCTCAGAATTCCCAGCAGGGAAAATGGAGTGTGCTGGCTCTTTGGGGCTGAGGTTTGGGTGCTCTTAGAGGCTCGCGAGTCCTTCCCTCTTTGCCCCAGCTAAGATGTGCTGTGGCATTGCTGATCCACCTTGGCTTTTGGCTTGGTTACACAGAATATCTCCGTGGTCAAGGGATCTGTTCTCAGCCCCCCCGGGGGAGGAGGGCGAATCCCTGGTGTGGGAGCAGCTCTGAAGAAGGGAGGCACTGTGAAGGGTGATTTTGGGGTTTCTGGCGTGTTGGCTGTGCACATTCCTACCTGCTAGCAGCTTAGCCAGCAGAATGGGAGTTGCGTGGCCCCTTTGGCTATTGGCTTGCAGGGTGAACATTCAGCCCAAGAAAATGAACCAAGTTATGCTTTTCTAGTGAAGTCATGGAAACCTGAGCAAAACTACAGTGGGTTTCTTAGTCTCACTCACTGGTAGTGTGTGGGATCCTTTGGTTCAGCTTCTAAAGCTGTAAGCAAGTCAATGACCACGTGCAGTGTATATCTTTCCTTTTCTTCTCCTGAGGTGTGTTCCAGGCTGGAAATCTCTAGGGCAGAGCTCTGATTCATTGTCTGCAGAGCACCTGCGAGGTGTTTAAAGGTTTGGCTCTTACCTGTACAAGTACACCTAATGAATATTATGGGAAGGAGATAAAGCCACAGTAAACTGACTTGAAGAAGCACAGTAAAGCTGCATCAGGAATCAAGGAGTTTAGGATCCTTCATGTGTTCTTGTTGCTGATGCTCCAGACAGGGGTCCTGTAGGTGCAGAGCAAGGGAGGACCTGTGAGGGGCTGAGTTTGTGAACAGCAAAGAGCAGCTGGACACCAGCTCTGCTCTGCCATGTGCAGTGGCTTACTTCAGGGCTGTGTTCTCCCTGTTTAACAGCAGGACTTTGCCTTCCATTCAGATGTCTTTGCTGTCTCCTGCCTTGGTCTATTTGCAGCAAGCAGTTGTTTGGGAACCTGGCATTTCCTTCTAGTATGGCAAACTGACTGCTTGCTCTGAGCACCTAAATGGAAGGGAGGCCTAATTCTCACTGATAATAGCAGAGAATACTTTTCTCTGAGGCACCCTTAGAATTTCATTCCCCAGTTTTTAAGCCCAGAAGGTTAACAATAGAACTGAAAATAGCATGGGAGCAGGAGTGAGCATCATGGGGATGAGCTCGTGTTGGTAAAGCAGAGCAGAGCTGCAGCAAGCCTGAGCTGTTGATAAGATAGATAAAAGCACTTTCAGTGTTTACATTTGCACTTAAACCTGTAGCAGTTCAAAGGTTCTGAAGCAGCTCATTCCCCAGCATATCTTTTCATTTGTGGCTGGCTGTGTCTCATTTGGAGCTGCCCAGGGCATTAATCCATTAATTGAACAGGATAAGCCTCTGTGTCTCTCTCCTGCTGAAAGTGCCTGTCTTGTCCTGTGCATGCAGAGGCTTTTCCTTGTCAGAGCTGAGGGTGTAGCTGTGGTCCTGGCTGCAGGGCAAGGTGCCCCTCTGCAGTTCTAGAGCAGCCTGGTGCAGGAGCAGCAGAGCCAGCTGGGAGCAGAATTGTTGCCTTGCCCGACTAAGGAGCCTCATTGCCCCTAAATCTGGCACGGGCTGCTGGCTACCTGCCCCTCTCTCACTCTGAGCCACCCCTCGGTTTCAGTCCTTGTGCTTTCTTTCCCCCTTTCTCTCTGTTCTGACTTTCATCTGCTGTGACCGGTGTGCCTGGGAGAGTCCTGAGCAGCGTCACTGATGAGTGGTGCTTGTGTCGGGATCTGCTCTTGGGGCAGGGCAGGCACTGAGGGCTGTCCTGCCCCGTGGCCTTCAGGGGTCCCTGGGGTCTTTCTCTGGGGTGATTCCCTTTCTGCTGCAGCAGCCGCAGAGAAACATGATGAAGCTGATGTTGGCAAAAGGCAAAAAGCCACAATGAACAGGGCATTGTTTTGCTAATGAAGAGCAAAGTTGTATTCCCTCACTTCTCCGGAGTGTGTTGTGCTTCAAAGAGGTCTGCACAGGAATGCTGCAGTCTGCTTTGCTTTGCTTCTTGGTTCCTAGGCTGTGTTCTCACACGTTCTGCTCAGGAAACCTCTGCCTCTCCTCCCTCTGCCAATGTTTCGTTCCCTTACCCTCATCAAAATTCCAGCAGCTGAATTTGCCTATGGACTTCCAGGTGTGCCTTGCCAGTCCCTTGCTGACAGCTTTTGTGGGTGTGCCTCGGGCCCTGGAGTGCCAGGAGCTCACCTGGTGCTCTGGGCAGAGCACCACGGTTGTGTCTCAGCAGCCCCATGGGCTCCCCCAGCCTGGCAGGGTTTGCCCTCAGCGGGCACTGAGGCTGTTCAGCAGTGCCTGCTCTGGGCCAGCCCTCGTGGGGGGCTCAGCCAGTGCCTCTGCCCTGTTCTTGGGGTCCCTTGGTGGGAGGTGCTGCTGTCCCTTAGGCTTGCAGAGCCAGCAGCTGTGCCCCGGGGCTGGAGAGCCTGAGAGTCAGGGACACACGTGGGCCCAGGCATGAGCTGTGGGGCACAGCAGCTAAATCACGAGCTGGGGGAGGGTGATGCACTGGCATCCCCTGGCTGCCCTCCCCCAGCTGCTTTTGCTGTGACTCGCTGGCTTTCAGCTGTTGGCCAGCTGGCTGGCACGGGCCAGGGCTCGTCTCCATGTCGTGGATGGTATTTATTTAACTGCCAGGATGTGGTGGTCATCAGCAGCTGATAACACGACTGGGCCTATTTAAATGGCATCTTCTGCCCCAGTGCCCAACATCTGAGGTCCCTGAATAGTTTGAAATAGCTGTACTGCAGCCCGTGCATTGGGATGTGACTTCTAAAGAATCTCAGGCATTTTCCTCTCCATCCATGATTTTAAAAAAAGTAGGTGAGGAAAGAAAAAGTGGTCTTGTCTCTTGTTACTTAAGAATTGGGATTTCAGTGACATAGCTTGGTAGTAAAAGCCTGTAGGGAAGCTGCTGAATTCACCCCTAACCCAGAACATTCATGAGCCTTCCCTGTTCACCTTCTAGCTGAAGCCTTGCTGATGTCCAGTAATCTTATTTTTAAAGCAGATCTGATTCATGCTCTATGTTCTATGCCAGATGAGGTCCTTGGTTGTGAGTAAGTGTTGTGACTGTAGCTGGCAGGAGCGCTGCATGATTGCCTCACTTCAGGAAATGTTAAAATAACACTTTTTTTTCTTAGAAAGCTCGTTTGCACCCCTCCCACTTCTAATTCTCCTAATAGCTGCCCCCAGTTTGGCAGCTGTGTGACAGAGGGTTGTTTGTGTTGCTGAGTGAGAGCAGAGACACTTCAGTGGATGCAGTGCTGGAGGAGAGGTGCACAGAGTGAGCAAGGATCTCTGGCCAAGCTGGCTTAAACGTTTCAGAGGTTTCTCTGCAATCTGGAAGGAAAACTGCTCAACTGTGAGAAGGATCTTGCTCCTCCCCCTGGACTCTGCAACTGAAACTAGGGATTTTTTCGGGCTCAGCCAGTGAGAAGCTGCCCCAGCCGAAGCTGCTCACTTGAGAGAAGCCAAGCAGAGGTTCACCTGCTGCTTGGCTGCAGGGGTTCAGAGGGGCCGGGAGCTGCTGGCATGAGTGTCCCCCAGGGCTGGACCCAGCAGCTTTTGTCTGCTGCTCTGGACTCGCAGTCGGGCCTCCGAGGTACTCAGCACAGCTGCAGCTGCAGAGAATGGTCTCCTCAGCCCTGGGCCAGTGGCCAGCTGATGTGTGCAGCCCTCCTTGCTGGCGGAAGGGAAGCACACGCTGTCCGTCAGTGTGGCACACAAGGCTGAAGGAGCCCATGTTTAACTTGTCTCTTGTTTTTCTTTCCATCCATCAGGCAATACTGAGTGGTGCACATCTTGACAAAGTCTCCTGGCAACCTTTCCTGCGGGGCTGAATGACAGCAGGAGCTGCCAGGTAAATCCATGAGCCTGTAGAGAGGCGAGAGCAGGACGCACAATGGGTCAGAAGGTCACAGGTGGGATAAAGACTGTAGATATGAGGGACCCCGTGTACAGGCCGTTGAAACAGGAGCTCCAGGGACTGGACTACAGCAAACCCACGCGGCTGGACCTGCTGCTGGACATGCCCCCCGTGTCCTACGAGGTGCAGCTGCTGCACTCGTGGAACAACGACGACCGCTCGCTGAACGTGTTTGTGAAGGAGGACGACAAGCTCATATTTCACCGGCATCCGGTGGCCCAGAGCACGGATGCCATCAGGGGCAAGGTGGGCTACACGCGGGGACTGCACGTGTGGCAGATCACGTGGGCCATGCGCCAGCGGGGCACGCACGCCGTGGTCGGGGTGGCCACTGCAGAGGCCCCCCTGCACTCCGTGGGCTACACGACGCTCGTGGGCAACAACCACGAGTCCTGGGGCTGGGACCTGGGGCGCAACAGACTCTACCACGACGGCAAGAACCAGCCCAGCAAGACCTACCCTGCCTTCCTGGAGCCGGACGAGACCTTCATCGTGCCCGACTCCTTCCTGGTGGTGCTGGACATGGACGACGGCACGCTGAGCTTCATCGTGGACGGGCAGTACATGGGGGTTGCCTTTCGAGGGCTCAAAGGGAAGAAGCTCTACCCCGTGGTGAGCGCCGTGTGGGGCCACTGCGAGATCCGGATGTGCTACTTGAACGGACTGGACCGTGAGTATGACTCCTGTGCTGGCTCTGGCAGCACAGCCCTGTGGCTGCCCCTGCTGGGCCGTC
The DNA here is from genome assembly GCA_013398275.1 of Promerops cafer. Lineage (NCBI taxonomy): Eukaryota > Metazoa > Chordata > Aves > Passeriformes > Nectariniidae > Promerops > Promerops cafer. The sequence goes on along the minus strand of VZSE01010770.1, from coordinate 501,666 downwards.
CTGGGGAGGGCTTTCCTCTTTCTGGAGGGGTGAGGACTCGTGTCAGCAGGAGGATTGCTGGGGGCAGCCCCGAGTGCTCGATGGCAAATGCACAGAGCCTGTGTGACTGCACACCTGCGCAGGGAGCGGGGCTTGGGGAGGTGGTTTGGTGGGAGAAGGTGATGCCAGTTGTCCAGCTAGAGATGGGAAACCTTGTATTGCTACCAAAAGAGCAGCAGGAACATTCTCCTGACAGCTGCATTACTGGCACTGGAATCCTGGTGTCTCTTTACAGAAAACAGTCCCAGACAATCCCCTTCCTTAAATGGATAGTGAAGGGATGCTTAAAATCCCTTGCAGGCAAGAATAGGGACAGATTTTCCCATCTAAGAAAATGGGAATGTTTTTCATCTTTCAGAGGAGTAGCTCACTTCCCTGCCTCTCAGAGCAGGGTGTGCTCGTTTCTAGCAAGGGGCTGGATACTGTAGTCAGCCCAACTTGCATGCCAGGCCTTTTACTAACAGGCACATCAGTCTCTAGCTAAGCTCAGTAATAAATTTGGCTGTCCAAATGTGCTAAAGTCTGTTATCTCTCATAGTCAGAAGTTCCCATGGGGCCAGACTGTGACTCAGTCCTCTGGGTAGGGTGGAGGAGAGAGGTGAAGGAAGTGGATTAAACTCTGGATTTATGTTGCTAGTGAAATAAATTTGGCAGCATTGGTATGAAGAGTAGTTTCCCCTGCATTCCAGAACAGTGTCTGCCCAAGGGCTGTAGCATATTGGGCTCTTCTGTTCGTGCTGGAGGTGTCCTAATGCTGGCCCAGCACTGGTAAACCCTGAGTACAACAGAGCTGCCACCAGAAAAACTGAGCTGTCAGAATGAGCAGGAGAGCCTTGCAGAGGGGCAGGAGCAGAATGTGCAAGTGCTTTGAGAAATACACTTCAACTCTGCAGGACCAAACAGAGAGCTCTTGGCAGAGCATTTTCTCACCCAAAGAAAGCCCGGCTCTTTCTGCCACAGCAGCTTAAAGAATGTCAGCAGCTCCAGGAACCAGGTTTTGCTGGAGGGTCAAAGCCAAAACCTGCAGCTCCACTGAAAGCCAGCAAGTCTGTGGAACTGCTGGCACGGAGCTGCTCGGGGCAGGGAAGCAGCCACCTCCAGGACTGATGTGTTGTGTGCTCTCAGCTAAGGAGTGAATCGTGGGCAGCAGGCCAGCGGTGACGGGATGCTCTTTTGGCACAGGCAGAAAGGAGGTGTCTGGCTCTCAGCACTTCTGAGCACTCAATAGCAACAGTGTCCAGTGATTGTAGTGCTTGTGAATGGAAGGAGCTCAGATGTGTGTGTGTGCTTTCTCCTCTGCTCTCCTGTCAGACTGCGTTATCAGTGCACACTAGGTGAGGACAAACCTGAGTCTCTGCGGGAGAGCCTCTCCTTTTACAGCCCCTAAACTGAAATGTAATTGTCTGTGAGTATCTAAAGGCTCTGGAGGCCAGGCCCCTTGTCCCCAGGGCTGCTGGGCAGTGCCTCTGTCCCAGCTGGAACTGGGGCAGGCTTTGAATGCAGCGAGCTGGTGCCCCAGTGGTTTAAGAAGAAGCTGTGCTGGGGAGTGCCAAAGGAGTGCTGCCAGGACTGGGCCTCCTGGCAGTGCCACAGGCAGAGCAGAGGCACGGTCTGCTGCGGGAGCCTGTCCCCGTGGAAGGGGCAGCAGGGACCCTGACGGGGGTGCCGAGCAGGCAGGGCTGGGTGCACGGAGCACGTGGGTGCCTGCTGGGCCCGGGCAGCCCTGGGACAGGCACCCTCCCCTGCTGCGTGGCAGTGGAAGCTGGAGCTGCAGGCACCCAGCGGGGTTCTGAAAACCGCAGCTTCCCGGGCAGACTCGCCGCGTGCCTGTGGGTGCTTCTAGGTGGCTGGGTAAGGGAGGCTCTCTCGGGGTGCAGGCAGAGCCCTCGGGCAGTAGGAGGATGTCCAGTTACCTGCTTTGGGATCTGTCAGCCCTCGCTGGGGGCAGGACAAACCCCTCAGGCTTGAGCAGTGTCAGGGTGAGCTCTGACAGGCTCAGCAGCACAGCTGTGAGGAGCTGATGTGAACCTTCCTCCTGTGCAGCTGGGATGTTTTAGCTCTGCCTTTGACCCCAGTCCCCTCTGTGTTGGGAGTGACTGCTCAGCAGCCAAGGGAATGTGCCATTCCTGAAAGACTTGTATTATCGTGTTCAGGGTTTAAGTACAGGATGCAGAAAAGGATAGCCAAAGGCTTGTGTCCTTCCCGGGTCTGTGACACAGGAGGGGCTCCTGCAGTGGGCAGTGTCCCCGTGCAAGCAGTAAGGTGAAGCTTTGACAGATGGCTTTGTTTTTCATGGGAGCTCTGCAGTGTAAATGGGGGGCTGACAGCTGCTACCCTCCTGCACGAGGTAGATCATGGTGCTGTAGTTCTTTTACTTCAGTGACTCTTAGAAAAGCTTCTGGATACTGCAGTAAGAGGCATGAGCTAGAAGATGTGTTCTGACTGGAATGAATGGCATTGCAGTTGGTATTCTAGGCTTGTTTCATTCACACACGTATGGCTTAAGTGGCCTACAGAAACCTGGTGCTCTGCTGCTGCATTTGGGGAGCTGAAGCTGCAGAGGTGCCAGGCTCTCACTTCTCCTGCTCAGTGTTTCCTGGGGGTTCAGAAGCAGCAGAGTGAATGTACCTTGTGGGCTGGGCTTCACTGTCTCGGGTCTCTTTCCCCAGCTGAACCACTGCCTCTGATGGACTTGTGCCGGCGAGCCGTGAGGCTGGCCCTGGGCAAGGACAGGCTGGCTGAGATCCCCACGCTGCCCCTGCCAGCCTCCCTCAAGAGTTACCTGCTCTACCAGTGACCCTCGTGCTCCAGGGCACGGCGGAACCACGCGCCGGAGCCGGCCCACGGGCACTGGGCTCGAGGCATCCCCGCTGCTGGAGCCCCCTGGCCAGAGGATTCCTGCCACTGCTTCAGCCTCCCTGCGCCCTTACTGGCGAGCTCTCAAGCAATCCTCCTTTCACAGCTGAGTGCTTCGTTCCTTGGAAGTCACTTCCCCAGCACACTCACAAAAGGAACATTTACAGGGGCTCTGAGCTTCCCTGCTCCTCCTGAGAAAAGGCTGTGCTGCCTCCTCTGGGTTCCAGGGCCTCGGAGGGAATGATTTTCTGTACCAGCTAAAGGGAAGGATGATTATAAAAGGAAAATAATAAGAATAAAAACATAATTTGGGGGAAGAGGAGGCATTAGGAAGAGGTCCTAAGAATGGAAAGGCTCAGGATGGCCAGCAGAGTTGGAAAGAGTCTGGAATACCATAAAGAATTAACTGATGAGTTTTTAAAAGCCAAGAACTAAAAAGTACAGCCCCAAGCCCTGAAACACGGAAACCAAGAGCCTTTCCACCAGGACACTTCTTAATTTGGAGAAGGTGGTTACATTGCTGATGTCTGTATCTGTGCTGGGACTTCTCACCCTGCTCTGTTGCTGTTTCCCAGGTTGTGACTCCTGCTTTCTTGTTTAGCACCATTGCTTCTCCTGCTCCATCCTCTGCTCTGCCTCCTCCTCCTGGGTCTGGCTCAGTGGACTTTGCAGTCAGGCTGTGTCTCCACAGGCCTCCTTCCTGACTGAAAACTGCAGCCTTTGCTCTGGGGTTCCTGGCTGGTGTGGGAGCAGGGGAGGACAGGCTGGTGCAATAGGGTGGGACCGTGGGTGTGAGCTGTGTCACAGGTCCTGAGCTCTGCCCCCTGCTCCACGCTGAGGCTGCAGAGAAACCTTAATGCCTCTAATGGCACTGCTGGGGAGTTCCCTTCTTGGATAAGCTGCTCAAATCCATCTAAACCAGGCTTTGTTCTGTCCTAGACCGATTTAATCTCCGCTTAACTCTGCAGCAGGAGTGGTTCTCTGCCTTGCTGGGGTGGGAGGTTGTCCCAGAGGAGGGGTCACAGTGTGGCTGCAGAGGTGCCAGCAGCAGTGAGGAGCCTGGAGGGGGTTGCTGTGGAGGATTGGGAGGATTACACAGAGGCCAGGGGTGATCTTCAGGCACAGCGAGAAGAAACTGAACCTCTCCAGAGCTGGGGAGCAGGAGGGGGCTGCAATAAACAGGACAAGCAATTCAGGCAAAATCAGCACATCCCAAATAGATCCTCAGTAGCCAGGTAAAGAGGATGGCACTCCTTTATTAGCAGGAGCTGCTCTCTTCACCTCTCCACAGGTTACTATGCTGCCTTTCTGGGGTTATTTTGCACATTTCTTTGTGTTTTTTTCCTTGAAAAATGTTTGTGTGATTGTTTTGGTTTGGTTTTTTTTTTTTTTTTGCTTTTGAGTTATCCCTTCAGTTTTGTGTAGGTACAAATGAGTTTAGTTGTTGAAAATGTTAATATATATATTTGTGGTTTATGTATAAAAACATGTTTTAAACAGCTGCTGTAGGGTACCTTTTTGAAAATAAACTACTTGCATAGTATATTTTTTAAAGCACAGAGTTGGTGCCAAGACTGGGTGGGGTGTGATGTGCCCCTTTTTTATTCTAATATTATATGACTTTTTTTTCAATGTAGGGGTTTGTACTAGTTTCTGTTGCAGGGTGGGACACAAAATTCAGTGTGTGTGGAGCCCTACTTGGTTGCCTTCAACTTGAACCAGTGTCTTCCAGAACTCCAGGGAAGTGGCTGTGTTCTCCCTACTTCTAATGCTCTTTGTGCTCCCTCATTTCCATCTCTCCTCACTTCACCAGGGACATTACTTTGTACAGTTTAAAATTCTTTCTATTTTATGACTGTAGATAGTACTCAGTAACCTAATAAACTTTATTAAGTATTACTTGGTGCTGGGTTTTATTTGCATGAAATGATCAGATTCCTTTGTGCTTTGTTTCTACATGAGCAGTGAGCTTTTTCCCAAGAAGCCTGCCCAAACAGGCAGAGCAAGGCCTGCCATGGCCTTTTCTCTGCTTGGGAGAATAGCAGTTTGAAGCTGGCACCTAAAAGGAGTGTACAGCTGGAGGGCAGCTGTGGGTACAGGGGGTGAGTGTGTGCAGCTGCCACTAGTGCCTCAGAGATGGAGCTGGATTGACAGCCCTGGGTTCCTGATGGAACCTGGTTTCCAGCTGCTTTTCCAGCTGCTTCCCTGCTGGCTCCAACCTCTGCTTCCCTCTCCAACCTCTGCAGTGCAGGGGTGCTCCCACCCTGCAGCAGCACGGAGGCTCAGCCTCCCCAAGTGTGGTGATGCTTCTGTCCCTGATGATGAAGGCTCCCAGTCCTCCTCCTGTCCACACACTCCTCTCTTCCCTGCAGCCACCAAGTTGTGTGAGGAAGCCAAACTTTTAATCAGTTCACACACTCTGCAGCATGTGAGGTTCAGCTCCAGCCTACTGAGCGCAGTGGGGAGGGAGGACTGAAAAAAGGTAAGTGCTTTCTTGCCTCTTGTCTCTAGTCAGGACAAGATCATTTTTTTACGTTTTGGGTGTCTCTTACATGTGGAAAACCACATGGTTAAGACGAGGGTTTGTAGCTCCTGAGCTTCTACACTGAGCATATCCAGGAATCCCAGCTGTGGTTTGCTGCAGGGAGCAGAAACTCTGACCTGGTGCTGCTCCTGCCCAGAGCCAGCGTCCCCTTCCCCTGCCGGGAGTTCAGGCTGGGGGTGGCGGGAGGGTGCAGGAAACTCAGGAATTAGTTCATGCTCAGCCCCAGACACCCAAACAGGCTCGTGTTCCAGCTGCATGGAATATTTGAAACAAACGACCTGCTCGGGGCTGGGAGCCTGCAGTGTTTATGTACAGGGCCATGGCAACCGGGGAGGAAGTCCTGAGCTGGGCTTGGACCTGGTGCAATCAACAAATGATATCACAGATGAGCAAGTGCTAATAACTCAGTGGTGCCCTGCTGTCCTGGCATCGTGGCAGGCAGATCCGTGCCCCCGTGAGCAGCAGTGAAAGCTGCAGGTTCTGCTTGTGTCAGGAGTGCCTGGGCGGCCGCCCCGCTGCCCCGCCAGCATCCCTCCTCCTCCTCCTCCTCNAAGTGTGGTTCACAGAGCAGGGGCCTCATTTGTAGCCCCAGCGCAATTGAGATCCACCAAATGAGCAAAGTGCTCGCTTTGCGAGACTTAGTGGTGACCACTGAGAGTGAAAAAACCCAACAAACTGATTTCTGTACCTGGGAAAAACACGGGCACGAGGTGAGTGGAAAGGCAGCGTCCAGCCCCTCTGCCTGCGCTGCCCTGCCCTGCCCAGCCCTGCCCAGCCCAGCCCAGCCCAGCCCCGCCCTGCCCTGCCCTGCCCGTGCTGCAGCGCTGCGGGGCCGCTGCACGGGGTACCAGAGTGCCTCCCTCCTGTTTCTCCCCGAGAGCTGAGGCTCTGTGAAAGGAATTTGTGTCCACAAAATGCACCGGGGGAAGCGTTCAGTGGAGGAGTTGAGCAGCTGGTGAGGAAATATGTCACACTGCTCTCCAAAGGGAAGGCACTCCCGCACAAACCTGTGACAATGTCAGGACAGGAAAGCTTGGAGGGGGGAAGACAATTGCCAGTTCTCTCCTTTGCCTGCAGGACTGAGAGAATTTATTTCTGAGCTCAAACAACTTCCCTGTTGGAGCCCAGCCAGCAGTCTGTACCTGTCAAGTCCTCTGCCAGTATCAAGGCAATTTTTCCTTTCTCTGGGCCTGAGAAGTGGGAACCTGAAAGAACGTGCGTCATACTTTTAAGAACTTATTTTGGCAGTCCCACCTTTTCTCCTGCGTAAGGTAAGACAATTATGAAAAACAGTTCCTAGCACACTGCCCTTCTTCTCTCCCACACACTTCCTATGCAGAGCTAATGCTGTTCATCTTATGCCAAAGCTGCGTTTGACTGCAGAAGGAAATAGAGTGATTTATTTAGTAAAGTTTATTAAAATTAAAAACCTAACCCAAAGCACAGCCTTTCTTGGCTTACAAGACAGTGTTGAAAGGAACAAAACTCATTCAATGCTTGCACAAAACACACTGGAGCACTGATCCTGCCTTTGCACATGTTTTCCTTCGAAACTCTTGCAGGCTTGTCTGCCCTTCAGACAGAGAACTATTTGAAGCAGCTGCCAGATGTTTTGTCTGCTGGTGCTCTGCAGTTTGCTCTTCCCAGCGGGTGCAGGGGCTGCCCTGAGCATTCTGTTCCTGTGGCACCCGCTGCTGCTTTCCCAGCCCGTTTGCCAGGAACAGATCTGGGCATTCCCGGGGGCGGGTGTATGGAATACATGCCCGCTCTCTGCCCGCTCGCTGCCGGGTGGGGCTGTGATTTTCAGCCTCCTGTAATGAACGCCCTCGTGGCCTGAATGGAGCCCTTACCCCGAGCAGCCACGGCTCAGGGCAGCCTCTGGCACTGGGACTTAGCTGAGTTAGAAATCTTATTTCCCCCCCATCAGAGGGGTGATAAATTCTCCAATACAATGAAGTGGGGCAAAGACCTTTGTGGTTTTTTCTGAACTGTGACAAATTTGGGTCCATCAGAAGAGAGATACCTGCTGAACAGGGAATTCCTTGGGGTTTCCTTGGTGTTTGCCTGGCCTTGACACGTTGTTTGTGTAGAATTTGTTAAGTGGGAGCAGTCCCATTTGCCATCCTGTTCAGAGGCACCTCCCTGGCTTTCGGTGCTGCTGCCCCACTCACACTGCTGGAAAACCACATCCTGTGCACGTGGGGCATCCTGGCCAGAGTCCTCATTAAATGGCTTCAACCTGCAATTTTTCTCTTTGCTCAGACTCACATCTTTCAGTAATCAGAGGACTCCTGTCTGCACTTTTGGGGCACCTGGCTTTGCTCTTGCCTCTGACATCACGAGTGACTGTTCTGCAGCCAGCAGCTCGAGGCCAAGGGAAGCTCTGCTGTGCAAAGGGCTCAGGCCAAGACACAGGAGCCACTTCTGGGTAACCTTGTAGAGAGCACCTGGTTTGTCCTGAGGAGTCCCTGTAATGCCTCTTCTTACCAGAGCCTGTCGTTGTTCCCTCTCAGAATCTCTCATTAAGCCATTATTTAGGAGCACCTAACAACATTTCAGTCTAAAGCCTGCCCAAGCAAACAGATTCTCCAACTTATTTTTTTTTTTAAAGGTACATGGGCAGGCAAAAAACACCTGCCTAAACTGGAATCTGGTAGCACACAGGTGTTGATATGGGTTTTTTTGCCTTTTATGAAAAAAATAGTGAAGGTTTCCCACAATGGAAATGGGTCTGAACTCTTTGTTCTCCCACTTTTCTCAAAACAGGACCTTTGAGAGTGCAGAACTTTCTGGTAGGCTGCAGGTAAAGTGCCATCCACCAAAGCAGTAACTTAATTTCCTGCCACAGGCTGGATGTTTTCTTTGGAAGAGAACCACCTACTATTGATAAGGTCTGTTTCTACTTAATTTGAGGTCCAGCAGAGAGACTTGAGGAGTACCAGCTGTTACTCCTAAATATGATCTGTATTTTTCAAACTGTCTAGACACCTGGGTGGGTTGCACACATTACCAGCAAAGGTAGTTAATCATGTCAAACGTTGTCTCTAAAGGTTTGTTTTGTTTCCTGAGCTGTATGGAAACCCAGGGGAACACAGGGAATCAAGCAGACAAGTGAGGAAATTTGATCCCTGAGGCTGACACTCGGACATTTTTCATTCTGACCTGGTATAGAGAGTGCAGAGATTTCAGGATTTACTGGCTGTGGTGGCTGGTAACACCACTGACACAGTAAACCCTCACAGCAGTGAGCTGTGGGGTGTTTCACGTGCTCTTTGTGACATGGTGTGACTGAAACTGTGCTGCACAATAGGAAGTTACAGCAGTGAAAGTTAGATTTACAGAATGCCAGGAATGAAATTTACAACTGGGTGTAAAGGAAAACCTAGAAGAATGACCACTCAAGGTGCTTATTTATCCTACTTGGATAAATACAAATGTTTTCAATTAATGCTCTCACAGATGCCAGATACCTGTTCCAAAGCGAAGTGCTGTGTGATAAGATCCTTTTTATTAGAAAGAAGGTGATTCTTCATATTCAATCTGACTGGTTCATTTGCATTTAAATAACCAGAGAAGTGCAAATAACCCTGGAGTGAAAAGGGCGAGAGACAGGACAGGAACCCACCCCGAGAAGCTGCATCCTTCAGCTCAGACACTCTTGGGGTGGGCTTGCAGATCCTGGATCTGGAATGTGGCTCTTGGAGGATTCCTAACCCACAGCAGAGACTTGTGGCACACATGCTCCAGGTCTGTGTTTTCTTGTGCTTGTCTTTGCTAACTGTGTTTTGAACTTCATAATCAAGACTAGCCATGGCCTTCACTAGAATAAACTTGTTTTCCTCTCTCGGGTTGCCTGGCACTGGCACTAATCACAAGAACTTTTCAGTAAGCACAAGGGGTGTATCTTTCTCTACAAACAGCAAAGGCAAACAAAAAAATATTGTGGTCAAACAGGTGGGGTGTTTGCAACCTAAACAAGCATGAGAATCCCAAGACAAGCCGTGATTCACTTCCCAGTGAGTTTAACTTGCAGTTTAGAAGAACTGAGCACCAGCATTAAGCACTGTCTCCCCAGATGGGTGTGAAACAGGGTTTGCAGGAGGGGCTGGACACTGAAAGGGCAGATCTAACTCTGGAAGAAGCCAGGATGCAAAGAGATTGTTGGTCAGGAAAAGCCTTTGACAAGTGAATCCTTTACCAGATGCCTTTGGCAAAGGTTCAGAATCATGGCTGGGAGGGGAGGGGGAGGGTTTGGCCTTGGGGCTGGTTGAGGGTTCTGAGCTCTTGGATAAAGGTCTGTGGGTACAAGCTGGGGCAATGCTGAGCCCACAGCAGCACTGAGGGTGATTTTCTCTGGGTGTTTTCCCACTGGTCAGTGGCTCCAGATGGTGCTGGAAGTTGTGAGAGCGCTGCAGACCGCGCTGTTCCTAAATTCTCTCAGATACCTTCCTTGCCAAATTCTCCTGGAGAGAAATTGAGTAATCAAACCAGGCTGCATGTAAAAACACACTTGTGTACGTCCAGGCGTGCAGGGTATTGCCAAAGTGGACAGACTGTCCTGCCCGGGCCTGCCAGAAAAGTTGTGTTTTGTCCAGCGGAAAAGAAAACATCCTTTTCTCTTTGCACTTTGGAATTTGTCTTTTCAGACTCTGATCTCATCAGCAGAGTCTCTCTCACCAGGACGAGTTTGGCCATCTAGAGTCGGGACCATGGTGCAGTAACTGGAGTCTGGCAGTAGCCAAGACCCAGCTGCTCCCCAGAGAAGGAGGCAGGGGCTCCACAACTGCAGAGAGCCTGCAAGGAGAGAGCAGGCTGAGCAGGGGCTGGAGCACAGTCCTTGGTGCTGCCCGTTCTTTGCTCTACAAGGCCTCTGAAGAAAGCAGCCAGAGAAGGAATATTTCGTACCCAGCAGGTTTTTTGGGTGAATTTGAGAAGGCAGGCAGTTTGCACCAGGCTGGGTGTCAGCTCTGTCTCATAGCTGGAATGAGGCCTCTGCTCCAGCTGTGCCACCAACCCGCAGCTTATTCCCAGACTGTTCCACAGCGCTGGAAAGGCTGATTTTCTGGGAGAAGCACCTAAATACAGTGACACTTCTGCTGTCTCTTGCTATGAGCCCTCATCCTAATCTAGCATTGACCTTTTGTTTCACTCTTTCCTGTCTGCATTAGACTAAAATGGCAGATTTCCTTGGATTAAATGTTAAAATGGGACTACCAACTGTAATTGGTAGTTCCATCAGTATGACCCATTCATTCAGGGTCTGCCAGAATGGCTACGTGAGAAAACCCCACATTAGGCACTAGTGCAGTAAAATTCAGAGTCTCTGCAGGAAAACAGAGCAGCTCACAGTTCCAAGCACATCCTTGGAAGGAGGAGCTGCCCCTCTCCAGTCCCATTTTTCAGTCAATTATGTCTGGAAACTTCTTTGCTGTGGGTGGTGGATGGGGATACACTTAAAGCAATCAAACAAAGGTGGGAGGAGAAGAAGCAAAAGGAAACACTCTCCTGAAGCCAAATTATTTTGGGGTGGGGGGTTTGTTACTAGGAAGGGGAAGCTGTTTTGTTTTGTTTAGTTTTCTGAGAAAACATCCCTCCAGCCAAGACAAACAAAGATGCCTGCTCTAGATCTTGTTACCTTTGGTCTCCTCGGGCCCCATGTCAATTCCCAGATTACTTTTATGGACTGTTTAATCCAGGGCTTTATTTCCCCTGTAGATAAATGGTATTTTAGATTCCAGGACAGCTTCAGATGCTAATACCAGCTGTCTAGACAAAGAGTGGCCCATGAACATGATCGTAAATAAAAGCAGTCCTGGGGCTTTGGTGTTTTTTCCTTCCTTCTCTTGTCCAACTCACCCGGGAGAGACTGGCAGGAGAGGCTGGCGTGTGAAGGCAGGCACTGCACAGTTCTCATCTCCTCTGCCATCTTTTGGATGGAGCTGAGCTGCCTGGGGCCAGGCCAGGGGCTGCTTGGTGCCTCAGAAATGTAAATATTTCTCGGTAAGGAACTCGGGATGCAGCTCACAGTTCTGTAGTGCATCTCCTAGGCTGCACAGAGGAGCACTGAAAACGTTTTTATGCCTGCCATGGCTTTCACTCCGTGGAAGTTCAGCTGGATTTTCCTGGGGGAAGGAGTTTTGCAGCTTCTGTTCTTTGTTACAGCTGTGCAGAGCACGGTGCAGCTCTGCCCTGGACTGTTCTCTTTTGCAGAATTGCTCTTTTCCTTTACTGATGCTACCAGAGAAAGCATTAATCCTCACTTCAAGCACCCCCTGACCTTTTCCTAATGGCAGAGCTGATGCCAAAGTGCCTCACAGGCTGAAGAAGCAAATCAGGGGGAAAAAAAAAAGAAAATCATAAAGCTTAAAAAGTTTTTGGTGGGTTGATTCTCTTGTGGCAAATAAAGGTGCAGGTATGTAATCCATAACATTTTCATGTTCCCTTTCAAACACTGGAAGAATCATGCTCATACAATCATATTGAATATGGATATTGTTTTAAAAGAAGGAAAATGATAGAGTTTGATGGATCGTGACCAAAAAAAGAATCTAAAACTTTCATTTGGTGGGAAATGTCAACATTTCAACATTTTTCCAATACTGTCATTTTTAAGAAATCCCCAAATTCCTGCTCCCAGCTAGCCTTTCTGGCCAGAAAAGCCAAAACCCAGCAGAAAGGGTCTCTTTTAACAGTGTACACACACCGTGTTTATAAAGCCTGAACTTTGTTTTCACTTGACTCTTGTAGAGGATGTGCAACTTCCTCAGCATTTCACTTCCATGGGCTCTCCAAAGGCTGGGGTATTCCAGCTGCCTGTGAGCCAAGGCAACCATAAATCAGCCGTGGCAAGAAGTTCCCTTCTCAGCCTTGCTTGCCCACAGCAGCATTTTGGGGAGCATAATGTTCTCATTTTCTGTGCACCACTGGGCTCTGCGGGGTCCCTTCTGTGGCGCTACGGTCTCCAGGGATTTTTGGAAGAACCATTCTGTGTGAAAGGTTTCTGTGCTCCATGTGCCCCTGTGGAGCCTGCACGCAGGGCACGGTGCTGGCATGCACGGGCAGCGTGGACAGGATGGAAAACTCTGGCTCAGCATCATTTTCCTAGGCTACAGTCTTCATTAGGTTGCAAAATCCAGGACAAGAGCTCTGCTCAGAACTGAAATGTCTTACAGATAAGCCCTGGAATGAGTGTGAGATAACCCAGAGGAGACTTTTTTCACTGGAGTTGAGACAAGGAAAAGATCTGGACTTTTTTTCTGGCATACAAAGGCCTGGATGTTGTTTTTTTCATTCTCCTAGAAAAATGTCTGTCCCTTTCAGCCTTTCCAGAAGGTGACAGCAGGTAGTGGGAAGAGTATGGAGGTCAGAAAGCAGCGTGTGTCTGGGCTGCTAGGGTTTCTAATCCTGGTGTGTGTTACTGCAGGGCAGCTCTGGCTGCTGAACCCACAGAGCAGGAAAAAACACACAAGTCACAAAATCCAAGTGTCCTACATGGCACGTGGTGCTTCTGCCAAAAGCACTGGCTGTCCCAGGGCTGCCTGGTTCTCCCCCAGAGTTCTCTGGCTCAGCCCAGGGTGTGCTTCCTCCTCCAGACAGCAGCTCAGAGCTGCTGCTTTTCCTCTAGGAAGGTGAGGGAGACCAGCCAGGAAGCTGGTGCCATTTCAGCTGTCTCCCGAATTTCCCCATTTTGCCAGGGCAGAGGAATGGCCAGGGGAAGGGGAAGGGGCAGATGGATTTTCCAGGTAACACCTGGTGAAAGAGGGACAACAGTCTCACTCAGAACAATGGGTTTGTTTTGAGCTGCTTGTCAGGAACTGACCTCTTTCCCCTCTCATCCTCTGAGCATGGGATCCTCGGGATCCTTGTTTTCTTTCTGCTCTCCCTCCCTGAGATAACATTTTCCTCTCAGGGCAGTGACGCACGCAGTGTCCACCAGGTCTCCTTGACACCAGTGCCTCCAGCCCAGCTCCTTGCTGCTGTCTCTGTGCCTGCTGAAGGACTCTGAGGGTGGCCTTTACTTGCAGAGCTCCCCTAAGCCAGCTGCCTCCTCCTGCACACAGCTTCTGGCAGGCACAGTGGCAGTGTCAGGGTGGATGTGTTTCCTTCCCTCTTGCCCACCTGGGCACTGCGTGGGGCACATGAGGCCCCACACAGAGCCCCTCTGCAAGCAAAACAGAACCCAAACCCCCAGAACCCCTCCTCAGAGCCCCTCTGCAAGCAAAACAGAACCCAAACCCCCAGAACCCCTCCTCAGAGCCCCTCTGTGAGACCCCAGCCAGAGCAATCTGTGGGCATTTGGGGGAAAAAGCCAAGGACAGCCCTGGGGTGGGAGCCAGGCACAGGACAAGGGCAAACAGCCTCAAGTTGCAGCAGGTGATGTTTAGGTTGTATATTAGGAAAAATACCTTCACCAGAAGGGCTCTCAAGCGCTGGCATCGCTGCCCAGGGAAGCAGTGCAGCCCCCATCCCTGGGGGGATTTAGAAGCCACGTGGATGTGGCACCTGGGGACACGGCTCAGCAGTGGACCTGGCAGTGCTGGGGCAATGGTTTGCCCCGCTGCTCTCAGAGCTCTTTCCCAACTCCAAGGGCTCTGTGAGAGGCAGGCAGGGCTGGCCCGTGCTCTGTGCTGGCTGCAGTGCCCGGACAGAGGGCAGGTGCATCACCCAGCTCCTGCCTGGGCTCCCACTGCCCAGCTGAGCAGCAGGGCCACGGGGCTGGCACGAGGGCCACGGGGCTGGCACAAGGGCCACGGGGCTGGCACACACCAGGCTGCATGCTCAGCACGTGCTGGCCAAGCCCTGGGCGTCTCAGCCAGCCCCAGAACTGCTGGGACATTTCACACCCCTGATGAGCACGGGAGGCCCTGGGCAGGGTTAGCAGGAGGATGTGCAGATGAATTTGGAGTAGCAGGGGTTGTGCATTCCCACACAAAGGAGATTCTTCGTGGTCAGGTTCCTTAGGTAAGCTGGCAGTGTCTTTGTTACAAAGAGACAACTCCAGTTTAAGCACCTGCACCACTGCACCTTTCATCCCAGTGTACGACTGAAAGAGAATATAAAGATACAGAAAGAGTGAAAATAAAAGAGAAACACTATCACAGTGTCTGTGACAGCAAAGACTGGCTGCCCATTCTCTGGGCAGAAAAACAACCCTGTGAGTGCCAACAGCAGCTGAGGTCTCCTTGTGCTGCTCAGGTGAGCAGCTCTCCCCGTGGGGGCAGGAGAATGGGGTACACCTGAGGGCACCACGGAGGGGAAGTGATTTAGCCTTCAGATGTGCTCAGTAGTTAGGACCTGCCAGCAAAGCCTCTGTGTGGAAATTCTGCCTGGGAAAGACTCAGAAAGGTACTTTTCAACTTTTATGGTAACTAAAATCACAAAAAGGGGGCAAAGAAAGGAAAGGGGCTATTCATTTTTTCTACTTTACATTTTTGATTATTTTAAAACTTGGCTCTAATTAGGTGATGCAAATTCTTCAGATGAACTCTGGGTCTGAGGGGGAATATAAGGTTTTATAGAGCCCGGCATGAGGCTGTGTGTTTTGTACCTTGTCTCCTAGCAGCAAAAACCACATGGATGTGAGAGGCTGTTTTATGATCCGCCAGGGCTGTTGTTGGACAGGCTACAGTGAGCTGAGTTATTCCAACCACGTTGGGTTGCTGTTCCCTCCCTTTCTCTTTCTCTCTTTTTCCCCCCCACTTTCCCTTATTTTTTTTTTCCTCTCTTTTCCTTTTTTTGTTAATTTTTCTTTCCCCTCCTCACAAGCAAGTGTGAGAGGGATGGGTGGGTGGATTCTTTTACCACCCTTGTGCCAGAACTTGGACTTGGCATCAGCAGCACTTCTCATCTCCCTCACAAGCCCTTTTCCCTTGCTGGCTGGGATTCCACCAGGCGTTTCCAAAGAGGCAGTGAACTGTGCTGGTTACTCTTTCAGTTGCTCATCTCTTCAGTGTTTTCAAGGAAAGAAACAAACCACCCAACCCAAAAAACAACAACTCTGTGCTCCTGCCGCGCAGCAACTTCCGTCAGCGGATTTGGGGGCTTGGCAGGGCTCACAGTGCCCCTGGCATCTCCACTGCACAGCTGGCAGCACCGAGCCGTGGGCAGCCTCAGAGATCCACACGGGGTCTCAATCCAGCCCGCCCTGGCTCCTTGGTGCTCTGACCTCCCCCTGCTCCTTCACGTTCTGGCTGCAGCTCTTCCTGGCAGTCTGGTGGCTTTGCAAGCTGTGATTACAGAAATAACACCCTCCCTTCTCCCCAGTGATATCCCACTCCAAGTCAGTCCTGGAAAGACCTATTCACTGCGTTACATGACTCTTTATTTCTAAAAACATAGGTTTTGACTGCTGCTCCCAGAGAGAGAGAACTGCAGGTCTACATCAGAGCATCACAACAGCTCTGTTACATTCATGCTGCACATTGCTCTCTTTATGTTGCCTTTTCTCTCTTATTTGCTGCTTGTGGGGCCCATGCAGCAGAACTAAACTCTGCCTGTCATGCATTTAACACCAGTTCTGGTGGAGCATTCAGGGCAAGGGCAGTATGGAATTGTTCCCCCTGGTTTTGGAAATGCCACCTGTGCAATGTTTTCAGCTCACCTGAAGTTCAGCCCAAGGAAAACTGAAAGAACTGTTAGTGTTAGCATGGGTTGTAGAGGCCCTTGGGTCATAAAGGTCTAACTCAGCGTGGTGTTCTTCGTGAATCCTGGAGCAGGAAGAAAACACAAATTAACTTTGTGCCTTCCTGCCCTTCAGAGAGGGAAACTGCATTGTCCCTGTCTTGCTGTAAGTGGAAACAGGCTGCTCATGGCAAGAAGGTCTGTTCTGAGATGGAAATATCTGGCTGAGCTCAGGCTTACCCAGCCCAGGCTGGGATTTGCACCAGTTGTTATCTGAATCTTCTGAGCACTTGTGTCCATTCTGCCACGGCCAGCACCAAGCTTTTATTCATGGTGGGATGTTCTGCCCAGGCAGGGGGGGGATCTGGTTGGTGGTGGGGATGGCTGATTGCAATGGCAGCTTGTGTCACCAAACTGCAGCAATCTCCACCAAACACATGTGCCCTCTCTATATCTCAAGCAGAAAAAAAGAGTTTTCTACCTGCAGGGAAGGAACTAATATGGTTTATTAGGCTTGTCAATATTTTAGATAAATTGTTTATGTCCTGTTCTAGTTCCACTTTCCTGCAGACTTGCCCAGCCTCTCCAAGCTGTTCTGGATTAGTGGCTGTGCTCTGATCTCAGGAGACCTGTGAGCAGTTGCTAGCCATGTGTGTACATGCTGGCCCATCTTACACACTCCACTTATTCAGCAGTGGCCAAAATATGCCATGCAGCTGCTCTGCTTCGCTTTCTGCTCTGCCTGCTTACAAGTTCTCTTCTGTAGTGGAGACAAATGTGTTTATTTTTTTGTTTTGTTCATATGCAGCCAGTTACAGAGGAGCAATGTGAAGAAACGTGATCTAATATAATGGTATTTACTAAATAGACACATTTCATGCCTGACTCTATACATCCTCCTAGTTTCTGGAGCATTCTCTAGCACAGGACATCATGCCAATAGGAAGCTTCCCAGCTTTTAAAGAAATACCTTCTCATTGCTCCACACCAAAGCACATGCATCTGTGTTTTCTCCCACTGAAACGTGGTTCTTCCATTCACCTGCATCACAAAAGGGAGTGAGAAGGTTTGTGTGTAGGAAAACAAGACAGAAGAGAGATCTCTAGGCAGGGTGTGGGGAATGATTTCATTTTCTCTTCTGCCAAAAATATTTCATTTGGGTGGAAAGGGGAGTATCACTTCTGTGTCGAAGCTATTGACCACCTATAAAGGCAGAGCCCAAAAGGCACCTTTCTTCCTGTTATGAAAATGTCTTTAAGTCCTCCTGGTGCCTCAGAATAAAGGCCTGAAGGGAGCAATGACATATTTGACATATTTCTTTTAAAACCAGTCCAAAGCACACTTCTCCTTTTACTAATGCCATGCTTACCTATCTTCTATTTTGAGGGGAGAACACCTTTCCTGAAGGCTAGCCACAGCAGCCCAGCAGAGACACAGCCTCCCTGGGGCTTTGCACCTCTGCCAGGTGCTGCTGCAGATGAGCAGGCACCGAGCTGGGGGCAGTTCCCAGGGGAGGTTCAGTCTCTCACAGCTGAGCTCCAGACACAGCAACCACAGCCACGGGCGATGGCAGCTGTGGCAGGAAGCAAGGAACATCTGGCCTCGGACTTCCCCTAAAGAGATTCGGGGCGAGGCTGTTCTCTTGTCCTCCCTCCCTCTGTCTGCTGCTCCACAGGGCAGACAGGATCTGAAACCACGCACCCAGGGGTGCCACAGACACACCAGGCCAGCCCCACCCCTGCTGCCTTCAGCAGGTTTGGAAAGGGGGGCTGCCTTCTGACCGTGTGGGGGCCACCCTTCTGCTTCTCCCCTGCTGCAGGAGTTAACTTCTCTGCGGTTTCCATCTGCTCCCCAAACTGAACCCTCACTGGAGCACACAAAACTCTTCCATTCACAAGATGCATCTTGGGCAGCTAGGAATTTGCTGGGCAGGATGTCACCTAGCCAAATAAGTCTCTTTGTCTGCATTTTTTTGGTTTTTTCTTCCTGGCTGATGGAGCTGTGGCTTGTTTACTTATTAGTATACTTTTCTTTCCCCTTTTATTCTAAGGAGAAGTGTTCTAAGTACAGGATCCTTTAGAGAGAATGAAGTGCAGCAAACACATTAGGAACAGGATGAGCTGAGGCTGAGTTAGGCAAGCCCTCCAGAAGTGATATTTAACACCTTCTTAGAGTGCTCAGGAGCAGACCCCTAACGGTGTGTGTATCATCGCCAGTTACAGAGCAGGGAAACTGAGGCACAGCAATGAATGACTCGCTGAATGGCAGCAAAAGGCCAGGGCAGAGTTGGGAACTGAGCCACAGCCTCCTGAATTCCAGTGCAGAGCTCTCTTCACCACCACACGGTGCTGCTGGCTCTGGGTGTTGCCTGGTTTCTGCGTTACTCTGTCTGCACAGGAAGCAGTTCACTCAAGACATGAATAAACGTGAATAGTGCTCAGAGCTGATTTTTTTTTCACCCTGTTTTCTTTTTAAAGGACAGTCTCCCAAAATAAATGTTCCCTTGAGTCAGTTCAATCTCCAGGAGGAAGAGTTTCCACAGAGTAAAGACCTTTACCATTAGTAGTGGACAAATGGGTGACTCAAAATTTTTAAAAACGTAGCCCATGATCATAGAACTTGCTATATTAGGAACTTGTGTAATTGAGTCTTCTGCTCAGTAACTTCTGAGAACAGCTAGTATAGATACTTCAGGGAAAAACAACCCTGCCCTCCCTTTCACCTGCCCCTGGGTCTCTATAAAAGACAATTGTGTAACATTAATTTCTCTGTAATCTCAGCTGTCTCTTTGGGAACAGCATCATTCCCCTTCCAGCCTTTTCACTGCTACCTAAAAATGGCCTAAGCTCAATTTCGTCTCCCCAGCTGAGGCTCCCGTGGGCTATGGCAAAGGGCCACTGGACCCAGATGCAGCACTGCCCTGTCCTCAGTGCATCATTCCCTGCTGCCTCTGGTAGGTCTTTTCCCCAGACTTGGGCAGCTTGTCCTGAGCAACTCAGTGCTCTTTCCATCCCTTCTTCACTTCTGTCTGCTCTGACTCACTGCTACGACCTGACTGTAGCTTCTTTACTGCTTAAATTACACTAATTATTGCAAGGGCAGCGCTGGCCAGGCAGTCCCTGTTCTGCCAGATGTGTGTCAGGACAGGAGAGGTCCTCACTGAAGTGAGTGTCTGTATCTCTCTGCCTCCTTGCCACGCTGGAGAAAGGGGAGGGAGTGGGAACTGGAGAGGAAAACAGATTGGAGATAGAGGAGTTAATACCTCAGATACCTCTAGGAAGGGAGGAGAGTGAGACAGACAAAGGGTGGGAAATGCAGTTTCCTGGTGGAAGAACTTTGGCTGACACATTGGCTGTGAGTAACACAGACCTAGTGGCCCGTGTCTGATAGCTATTTATAGCTGCTCAACCATGATCCCCTTATCACAGGCCACGGGCAGCGTGTGCACACCACACGGGCAGAAATGCACTCAGAAGTGACGGGGTTTGCAGCAGAAGTGAGGGAGGCCGTGGTGCAGCAGAACACACCCGTTCTAAATCAGAGAAAGGACCCTGTGCTACCCACATGCAGTGCAGGATTCCTCAGCTGGGCTGCCCACCTCGCCCTCTCTCAGCCCAGTGCAGCTGCCTGGGCTGATGTAACCTCTGCCAGCTCAGAGGGGCACAGGGAGAGGCTGCGCTGGCAAAGCCCAGCCTGACTGCTGGCACCACGGCCTCCACCAGGAGCTTGCCAAGGTCTCTAAGCCCCTGGCCTGTGCCGTGTCCCCTGTCCCTCCCGGGCCTAGGCTCACTTTAGAGAAGGCAGCAGACACCTGAAAGCACAGCCCTGCCATCCTCGCCTCCTTAAAGACCCCCTCGGGAGAAGGGACGCTTTGCACTGCAGGACTCAGCTCCTTGACCTCTCTCTGACTTCTAGGATGAGCTAATAGTTGGGCAGTAACTTTCTGCTGGGACAATCCATCTCTGAGTGACAGTGACACCTCCGTGCTCAGGGCTGAGGTTGGCAGGTCAGATGTTTGCCCAGTGTGTGGGATTCCCAGGAGAAAGTAGTGTGTTCCTGCAAGCTGTTATTAAAGCCAATTATGTCTGTAAAAATTTCTTTCCGGGTGAAAGGTTGAGGTGTTTCATGACATGTAAGTCACACAAAGGACACAGATGGGTATTTATTGCCACACGAGTCCAGCCTCACTCTTCCCCTCCTGCTCCCCCACTGTCACCTGCAGAACCGGTTCTCCCCTCCCAGAGGCAGTAACCCAAAACCCTGTGGAGCAAGACAAGGGAGGAGAGGGAAGAGCAGTCGTGTCCAGGCTCTTGATGTGACACTCCTTGCCCTGAAGGGCTGAAGGAAGATTTGACATGGAAACTTCCTTCAGCCTGTTATCAGTGACTGGATCCCACCCCTCTGCCTGCCTGTCCCCGCCAGGCTGTCTCACAGGGTGTCCTTCCAGAGGCTTGGGGCAGCCGTGGCCACCAGAGATGAGTTAGCCATGCTGATAACACAGCAGAACCACTGTGGTGAGAAGTATAAGCACCTATAGGCCTTACCTGATTCCTGCATCAAGGCCAAGATGGAAATAAAATCATCTTGTGAGCCTACTCTGTGGATGCAGTTTCCACAGGGAAGCCAGAGCTGGCTGAAAGCTCCAGCTCCCAGGCAAAAAAAATGTGCTTCCATCCCATTTCGGTCCAGGAGATCAAGGAGATCAGTTTTACCCATAAACAGGCCAATATTCTGGAACAAATCATTCTGTAATTCTTCTGTTTTCTCAACTAGATCNTCAGTTTTACCCATAAACAGGCCAGTATTCTGGAACAAATCATTCTGTAATTCTGTTTTCTCAACTAGATCTTTATCTGCATTGTCAGCAGGACAATGTCACCCAAACCTTGCTAAACAGAGGACTGCACCTGTGTTGCACACAACTGAATTAATTGCAAGGAGATGCAGAGCCTGACAATTCAGCAGTGCCTTACTCCCTCCTGCCTGGGCAGCTGCAGCTCACTGCACTCATGCTCTCTTGCATTGAAGGGGCAGTAGAGATCCGGATTTGTGTTACTGTCGTGAATTACTCAGCTCTTACACTTGTGAGAGAGCTGCTGCCACTCAGTCGTGTCAGGCTGCCAGCAGAGCTCCATTGTGGCATTCACCTGCTGAATATGGATGATGGTTCTGCTGTTGTGATAGAATGGAGATTTGCCTACAGCTCAGGTAACGGCTGAGCCATTAAGCTGCTCCTCACTCATTTTCATTTCTTGTGGCAATAGGTAAAATCAAATTTATTCTCGAATACTGAAAATTCCCAGTGAGATGTGGTCAGTGGAGCTCAGGGGCTGGGTTAGATCTCACCTGCTCTTGTGTCCCATTCTCAAACCCCCCACTCCCACTGGCAGTGCAGCTTCTCCCTATGCCCAGCACGCTGTGACTCCTGCCCTGGGGCTGTGGTACCTGCATTCAGCACTTTGATGTATAAATAACTTTGTGCCTCATGGGTTTTGAATGTTGTTTATACCCCACTGGCTGCCACGCCATGTGCCAAGGTTATAAATACCCTGCTGCGTCTAGACTGTATCTAAACTTGGCACTGGGCACCCAGATTCATGAGAGGAGTGGTTTCATCTCTCAGCACAAAGGAGGTGCCCCAAAGTGTTTGATCAGGGGTCCAGAGGGGGCTTGGCAAGAGACTTCTCTCCTCCTGCCATGCCAGAGCAGCACTGGCCCCACTTTCTGAAGGGGCCTTGGAAAACCTCTTCCTCCTGTGCTCCAAAGCTGCTGGGCACCCAGCCCAGAGGAAATACCTGACCTTATCCCTTCCTGATGGGCTTCAATGCCCCATTGAGTGCAAGGGGTCCAAAGCATCACAGACTCACCTTCAGTGGCCCTGCCAGCCCCGAGCTGAGGCTGGGCTGGGGCTCAGAGTGGCCCTGAGGTGCCAGGGGGTGCTGGGTGGCTGCAGGACTGGGCTGCAAAGGAAGGACAAAGCAGCAGCACGCTGGCACAGCTGCTGCAGGAACCTCTGCAGGCAAACAGAGCCACGAGCAAAGCTGATGCATTTCCCCACAACATGAGGCAGGTAATTTGCATTTTGATAAAGGACACTGAAGCACTTCGGGCCAGCTCGTCTGGAGCTGTGTAAGGGGGACTGTGTGAACTCCCTACCACTCCTGGGTTTTGCTTGGAGGCTGAGAGCACTCTTGCCATATTATGGGGCTCTTCCATGATGGATAAGTGACAGAACAGGGGATCACAGCTCACATCAGAGCACTGGCTATAAACACTTTTTGTGTCAACACTGGTGAAGCCCCACCAGACCATAACCTCAGTCAGTACCACGCTAAAGCCTCCTTGCCCCTTCTGCTGCCTCAGAGCTTGCCAGCACTGCTCCTCCCTGACAAAGGCCACAGCATTCATTCCCTGAAGGAGCAGGGAATGTGGACAGAATTTTTGTGGCTTGCCTGTGCATGTGGAACATCTCAGTGTGGTTGTGGCGTGCAGCAGGCAGGGCTCCAGGCTGCAGGGAGCACAGAGCTGCCAGCCAGCCCCCGAGCAGGCCCTGATGAGTTACTGGATGCAGTTGACAGGCCTTGGGAAGGTAAACCTGTGGTCATGACACACCAAGCAGCAACACTCTAGAACTGTGCTTTGACTCGGGAGATGAGCACAGTTGATATGAAGGCTGTAGGAGGGACAGCAGCCCTGACAGAATCCTCTTTACCCAGACAATATTCCTTGTGCCTCCAGTGAGTTGCTCGAGTTAGGATTGCTGAGTGCCTGCCACAGCCCCCACTGCAGCTCCTTTAGCCCCTGCAGGCACTGAAGGGCTCTGTGCCCAGTTCCTGCACCTCAGCTCGTGCTGTGGCCCAGGAGCAGCGTCCTGCAGGGCTGTGTGTGCCTGTGGCACTCCCAGAGTGTGTCAGAGCCCGTCCTGCCCCAGAGGATCCATCCCAGAGGTGCCGGGGCAGAGGGCTGGGGGATGCTCTGGGGTTTGTGTCAGGCACTGTGTGCTGAGTGAGGTGCCTGCCAGGAATCTGGTTCTCCTCCGAGCTCTCCGGTGCTCTGGGCTGTCCTGGGGAGGCTGCAAAGCTCATTTCCTCAGCGCTGGCACCAGCTCTGCTCCCCAGCTCGAGGCAGCCCCGAGGAGCTGCAGGGAGGCCACGAGGTGAGGCGTGTTTGAGCCGTTACCTGGGCAACAGCTAAACACTGACTTCAGATAGTAATTGTAAAACAGCTCAACATCAGGGCGATGAGGCAGGGGGGAAGGGGGGCTGCCACTGCCCCTGGTCCCCGGGAGTCCCATAAATGCTCAGTGAAAAGCTACTTGTGCAAGCCAAATTGGCCACAGCTCAGCCTGTGCTCGGGGCTCTCAGCAAACTGTGCCAGGCTGAGGCTCAGGGGTGCCCCGGTCCTTTCATCTCACCTCCTGCAGCCCCCCATCCACTCACCTGCTCCTGCCTGCCACCTCCCTCTGCTGCCTTTGGCCCTAGCGAGATCTGGATGGCTCCAGGAAGCACATCCAACGGGGAGGTTTAGCACAGGCTGTGTCCCAAGGATCCTCCAGGCACTGCAGCCTCCTGGCGCACCCCTCAGAGCCCCTGAGCAGCAGTCTGGGTGGCTGGTGCCAAAGAACCTCTAGAATTCAGACAATGAGAGCTTGCTTCTGGGTTTATCCTTGAAATTAATAGCAGGAGAGAGAAGCAGCACCAGGGCAGGTTGCAGCTCAGGCAGTGCTGGGCCAGTCCTGTGGCTGGCTACGTGTGTGACCCAGGCCCAAGCCCAGGCCCAGGCCCAGGCCCAGCTCTTCAGGCTCAGTAGTGACACTGAGGTGAATTAAGGGGTTTTGTGTAGTTTGTAAAGCGTGGCCTAAACGTGCACCTGAGCACTCAACCATTGTGCACCAGGTCCGTGGGACAGTGCAGGACCCGGGCAGGTGTCCTGGGAAATGGCGTGGCCAGGGCAGGCTGTGTGACACAGCCGTTGGGAACGCCAGGCCCTGCTCGGGCTCTGCTTAAAGCTGGCCCTGCTGTGGTGGGACTCGCTTCCAGGCAGACGGAGCTGCAGCACTGGGTGGTTACAGGAGGGACGGGATTGCATTTGACAAGCAGCATGAGGTCACTCTTTCAGTCCCTTTGGGTGAGATATATCAACACGCTGCCGCTTGCCTTGCATAGAGTAATTTATTTTTTAAAATCTGCTTGTGCTGCTTCCCCTTCCCTCTTAACCCGTTCTCAGCCTTTGCCTTTCCTCATTGTTTCAGTCAGAGATGACAGGGAAGTGTGAACTACATCAAATAGTGACATTTACCACAGAGTCACCTGTTTCTTTCAGTGGCCAACACACAGTGGCATCCCTGCAGCCAGCTGTTACCAGCTCCCGCAGCCGTCTCTAGAAATCCATAAAACAGGAATAATTCTCCTTCATTTACCTGCCCTATCCCCTCAGACTGTGAGCCATGTAGGTCTTACAATGGGATTAATTCTGCAGTGGAATCCTGAGGATCAGACTGAAAGGTGGAATTTAGGGCACATTTCAGCCCAGCTGTCAGAAGAGCTGCTGAACCAACAAGACTGACGTGCCCACAGCACAAAGACATGCCCTGGCTCCAGGTTTTATTTCCCATTAGCCACAATAAATGGCATGGTAACAGAAAGGGTGGGCTGGGCACTGACCACAGGCATTCCATAGGTAGATTTATTCTGTGCCTGCAGAGAGCCTGGATCTCTCCTGCACGTGGTTAAGGAAAGAGCAAGAGAAGGAGGAAGGAAATTAACACAACAGAGAACTTGACATAAAAGTGTTTTATATCATCTCCCATAAAACAACCCATAAATCCCTGCCCTCCTGCTCCACCCCTCCACATGGTTTTCATTTTAGTGGCTGGCTGAGAAGCAGAGAAGTGGAGGGTACAAAGCACATATTCTTGGTGGGAGAGGCTCCCCTTCCCTACAGGCTTCCTACTCACACCTTGTCCCTGTGCCTACAGCACAGCATTCTCCTCTGGTGAGCAATCCCAGCCTGGAGCAAGGCAGCATCTGTCAGCATCTGTGGGCCCTGCCACAGCTCCAGGAGCCCGGGGTGGGAGCACTCGGGGCACTGGATGTGGCTGGGGAAGCTCTTCAGCACCAGGAAACAGAGAAAGGACTGAGCTTTGGAAGATCCTTGTGTTCAGATTTGGTCCCAAAAGAAATCCTGAAATGTTTCAGGGCATTGCAGCTTATTCTGGAGTTCTTGGGGGAGCTGGCTGAGGAGATTTCTGGAAGGATCTGGTGAGTGACAGTGTCAGGTTCACAGAAAAAGAGGCAGTGCCCATAAAGCTGTAACAATAGGACACACAGTCCTTGAGGGGTTTATTGCTGTATTGCAAGAGCCTTGTTGGCTCATTGCTCCTGTATCCATTTGTAATGTTACAGAACAAATTTAAATGAAAATCCTCATTCACTGAATAAAAAACAAATCCAGGGGAAAATATGTTCAAATTGTAGCAATTATTGCTTTTGTTTCCATAAAACTTAATCCTCATCTCGGGCTGTTAGAGCAGACTGTTTTAAGGCCATGCTGGACAGAAGATTTACTGAGCTAAATCTAAAGGTCAGGCAGGGCTTTAATGTTGTAGTGGGAGCCTTGGTGATTTCAGGGAGCCTGCACAGGCCTGATGGCAGAACCAGGGTGTCAGGGATGGGGAAAGGAAGTGGTCCTGGAATGACCCAGTGAACCTTGCACGGTAAGGCACGGAAAATGCTCGGTTACAACCTTGTTACTTAATTCTGGAGTGAGGACAGCAAAGATCAAGACACAGGAAAGGCTGGAAAGGATTGTTTAAAGCTAAGCTAATGACAATAAAAAAGCACATGTGGAAGGCAATAA
The DNA here is from genome assembly GCA_013398275.1 of Promerops cafer. Classification (NCBI taxonomy): domain Eukaryota; kingdom Metazoa; phylum Chordata; class Aves; order Passeriformes; family Nectariniidae; genus Promerops; species Promerops cafer. The sequence continues at coordinate 475,748 of VZSE01010770.1, read as the reverse complement.
AAGTGGTGGGATGGGCAGCCATTTTACTGAGCACTTCATGCTGATGTTAGCTAATAAAACAGCAGAGCCTTTGGTAACTGAGCTCCTCTCCTCTGTGCATTCCATCCTCCCTTCAGCTATGTGATTCCTCCTCAAAAATAACCAATCCTTGTTTTTAAGGGAAAGATTGCATCAAGTGATTATCTGCAAATCCAAGGAGGTGAGAGGCATTGTTGAGATGAAGGATCTTTCATCCTTGCAGGTGTTCTGTTAGTTCAGCTGCAGAGAAGCAGGGACAGGGGAAACAGATACTCAGAACGCTGTCACGCTGAGGATGCTCCCACCGTGTTTCTGCTGCAGTTACAGCTGGGGGTGACAGAGCACGTAGGTGGTGCAGCTGTCACCACGACACCAGGGTTTCAGTTGGAAGCAGCTCTCCTTCTGCTGCGTACCAACATTCTGCTCACTTGCATTATGGCATTGTCTTTGGTCCCCTTCGGGCAGGAAGCAATGTCCCCACTGGCTTTAGCAGTGTCCCCGGCGACTCTGCCGTGAGTCCCGCTCTGACAAGTCAGCCTGGGAGGGCGGGAAGGAGACGTTGTGTGGAAGAAGCAGGCTGTGGTTAGAGACTCCCCCTCTGCTGTGCTGGAGCTGGGATGCTCCTCCCAGACTGGTGTGTTGCCCTGGCAGGGTGGGAAGCACCAAACTGGACCCTGCACCTTGTAAGTTCCCCACCCAGCCCACTCCCCATTCACGAGATGTTTGGTCCCTGAGCTCACTCCTGAATGGGGTCCAGGTAGCTCCTTTTGCTTCAGCTGCTCGTCCTGAGCCCTGGATCATGACTCTCCTCCCATATGTTTCCCATTAATCCTAGACTTGCCTGCAGAGAAGCTTGCTATGGGGATGGAGGGAAGTTGGTTCACACAGGGGGATGCTGCTACTCTGCTCCATTGATCCCCTTTTAATCCTCCAAAAATCAGGATTTCGCTATATCCCCTATATCTGACTATATACCCTCCATTTGGCTCTTTAGGCTGTACCTGCACTGAACTGCCAGGGATGGAGGAGCTCTGCTCACCCACTGCACTTCAACAGTGCTGGCTCTTGGAAGGCTCCCGTGGGCTCCTGGTGCTCCTCCCAGGCCCCTGGGAGTTTCACATCTCCTTCAGAGGTGTCTCAGCACTTGCCCAGAGTGTGAAGTCACAGGATCTCCTGCTGCTTGCAGCAAAGCAGAGCTGGCCCACAGTCAGTGGTGTCTGTCTGAGCCAGCACCAAGCCAGGCTGGCCCTGGGCAGGCTCTGAGCAGCTTCCAAGGGCTCTGGGGGCTCTCAGTCCCTCCTTCCCACTGATCACACCTCCTGTTCCAGGGAAAACACCCTGGGCCTTAGTGGCATCTTCTCACCATGAGCTCGTGAATCCAGTTCCATGTTAGTGTGGAAAAAATGTCTTTTGCCAGCTATAATTTCACCCAGTTTCCCTTTCCCCTGAATGCCCACCTTGCCCCTCACGGGCTGCTGCTCCCGGGTGAGTCAGCCCTGCAGTGGCTGCAGGACACAGTGTTAAACTGACAGCTGCTGCTCGTGCCCTGGCCCTGAGCGTGGAGCTAGAACTATTTCAGCATGACAAGATGTTTAGGAACACAGGCCAAGTCTTGTAACAAGCCGGGCCCTCCATCTGCAGCATCCGAGCGCAGCTGACTGAGGGAGCTGCGGGTGTGACAGACAAATGCTGACCTCGGGGCAAGGCAGTCTGCCCTGGCCTCATCCCTGCCTGCTCCTTTTGTGCCCTCGTGCCTCATCTTCCCACATGGGAGGAGTCAGGAATCACTCCCTGCAGAATGAGAGAAGGAATTCCAACTATATGCATTTACTTTACAGCCGTTAGGATGGCCATTAAATCACTCAAAGTACTCCCAACAAAATTTTGCTGACAGAATAGCCCAGTGATGTCTCTTCACTGTGTTCTTGGATTCTACACAGCCTTCATTATGACTTTGGAGACTCTTTTGGACAAAACCTGAGCAATGACCTCGCCCATTCTGAGGGCAGATGAGTGCTGTTATCAGGATGTTCATCACCACCAGAGAGATTTCTTTGATGGTGCTCCTGGCAGGGATGCACTTTGGAAAGAGTGACAGCCTCCCACAGACACCCACTTACAGCAGGCTCCTAGATTCCTCTCACCAGATGCTTTGGCTGCTCTAAGTTCAGACCTTCAGTGTTTTCAGGAAGGAAACAGAATTCCTCATGCTCTTGCTCGACTGTGCTGCTGGTTTTTATTTGATGCCAGAAAATAGCAGGGTTGCAGACCCCTATCTGTGGTTTTGGACTATTTTACCAATATTTCACCTAACTCAGGACTTGAGACAGATCTGTTACAGGAATGTCCGACCCAGCTCCAGCTGCAGTCAGTGGAAAAAGAGTAACTGCCTTGAGTGGGAGCTGGACTGGGACCTAAAACAGTGAGTGCAGTGGTGCTGCAATGTCTTTCATCTCAAAGATGCTGGGTGAGATCCAGGCTATGCTGGTAATGGTTGGGAAGCTGCCAGCTGCTAAAGATGTGGAACAAGCTGGTGACTCCTTGCTCCAGTTTGTAGGAAGCCACCAGACAAAACAAGTCCCAGGAATAGCCAGCTCAACCCTTTCCTGGTTGGGTTCATGCTGTACTGGCATGGGAGTAATTTAGGAACTTCCCCTGATGTGGCTCCTGCGGTGTCTGATCTGTGGAGGCCACAGTGTCTCTGTTACCCTCGTGAAATTCCCTAGAAATGCTCAACAGGCTGTACCAGCAGTGTCTGGAACACAGAGTTTTCCCAGATCTGGCCCACTCTGCTGGTGCTTTGCTATGTTCTCAGCATGACACAAAACCTGCCCTCCTCTGGTTTCCCTGGCTGTACCCACATCTCCTGCACCCAGGCCTGCACTCTCAGAGGTGAGGGGCACCCCGGGATGGAGGAGCAGACACATCACAGCCTGCTGCACCCCAGGAGCTCAAACCCAGTGGATGGCTGAAGCAAGAAAGAGATTGATTCCCTAGCAGTGTCCCTCGGGCACGGGCAGCACGTGGCAGACTGGACAGTCCATACCTACCCCAACTGGAGACCAGTACCAGGAAAGGACAGTGGGGAAGGAGGGGCATTCTGCTGCACAGCACATCTGCACAGCTGTTGAGGCCGTGCAAGCAGGTGAAGCAAGCACAGCTCCTCGTTCCACCTCGCCAAGGACGAGGAAAATCAAGGTGATGATGCCCAGGAAGGTGGGAGTGCTTTTGCTGCCTGCCTCAAACAAGTGAGGTGCCCAAACAGCGCAGTGGCTTTGCGTGCCAGGGCTTCAGAGAAAGTCACTGCTTGTCCGAGCTTTTTAGAACTGGCCTCTCCTTGGACATGTGTTCGGTGAAGGGGAACAGGAGCCACAAGACAGAGCACCTTCAAAGAGTCCAGGGTGGGTGACAGGCATCTATAGGCAAAGCTGGAGGTGCACTGAGACTGCACAAGGTCAAACCTCCTGTGCCTCATCCCTCCCAGCTCTCGGGCGACTCTGCTGCTACCGCCGCTCTTGCAGTGCTCTCTGCTGGGGAACGGGAGGCGGAGGCAGGCGGGGCTGCCAAGCACGCTCCGGCCTGAGGGCCGAGGAACTGTGTGCAGGTGCAGCTCCGGTGAATGTGTGCAGCAGCCTCTGGCCCGGCCGTGCAAACCAGGGATGCGCTGCAGGAATGAGCTCCGCGCCGACGCAAAGCAGGTGGCACAAGCGCCGGGGCTCAGTCACCGGCTGCTGTTCTCTCTGTGCCGGCGGTCCCCAGGCAAACAGCAGCTGGGAGCGGCTTGGAGCCCCCCGGCTGCCCGGGCCAGCCACGCCTCTGGAACCGCGCGTCACACTGCCAGTGAGCCCGGCAGGACAATTAGCTCGGTGTCCCCTGCTGCTTCCAGCGTGGGGCGCGGACAGCGGCTCGCCCAACGCCACGGCACCGCCAGCTGCGGGGCAGCGGAGGATTGGCGAAGAGCGGGCACGGCGGAGCGCGGCCGCAGCTCCGCCTGTGCCGGCCCTGTGCCGCGGGGCCGCTCCCACCAGAGGGCGCTGCGGGCAGATCGCGGGGCAAAAAGGGGCGGTTTTGGTGAAAAACCAAAACCCGTGCGGCCCGGCCCGCCCCGCCGCTCCCCAGCAGCGCGGCTCCCCAGAACCCGCCGGCGGCTGCTTTACCGGCCCGTGTAGCCCCTCGGTAACTTGCCACTTGCCCCTAAACATTCTCGGCAGGTTTGGGATCAGATGATCTTGAAGGTCCCTTCTGACCCTCAGCACTCCGTGGTTCTATGGTTTATGTGTCCCTGGCAGCACCGAAGGGCATAAAGGGAGGAAAGGTGGTTCTGTAGGAGCGGAGTGTTCAAAGATGTCACCTTAGGCCTGGTAAATCCCGCACACACCCAGGGCAGGCTGCACCTGCTCCTGGCCATTTTCTCCTGCTGCCCATCTTTGCTTTTGCATGGGCCACAGGCCGCAGGGCATAATTAGGCTGAGCTTATGAACGGTCAAACTTTGCTGGCCTTCACCTGTCCTGCCCCAGCCCGGCTGACATAGAAGCAGAGCTGGGGACGAGGTCCTGAGGCTTTACTGGCAGCACTGTGCCAGGACTGCCCGGCAGGCTCGGACCCGGCCCGGGCAGCCCTGGGAACCCTTGTGCAGAGGCTCTTCTGGGCAGCTGTTTGGTGAGTGGCTGTCCTGAGCCCGTGCCCCCCGCACACCCCTGCTCGGGCTGGCGCCCAGGACACGGCCCCGGAGCTCTCGTGCTCCTGGCAGCTGCTCCTGCTCCCACCCAGCTGGCAGAAAGCCCCACTGCCCTGGCCCGAGCAGCAGATCCTCCACTGAGCACAGCCGGAGGGCAGGGCAGAAACAAGGGGGGCCTCGGAAAATCACATGGTGGTGGGATCAACACCTTGAGCCAACAAAGGACATGTGTTAATAGTCATCTGTGTCCTGATAACCTGCAATGGTTACCAGCTCCCTCCTGAGTCATCTCCTCTCCAGATTGTTTTTATTCTTACATTCATTTGCATGATCCAAAGGGATTACTCTTTAGAGAAATCTCTTCATTTTCTCACCATTTTACAGGTCCAGCATCTTTAATACATTTACAGTAGCANTCTTCATTTTCTCACCATTTTACATTTTAATATATTTACAGCAGCCAATCCATATTGCTGCCTGGATCTGAAGTATCTGTTCTATGTCACTACAAAGAGTAACTTCACAGGATCTCAGTTATGATTTGGGCTCCTCAGGGTCCCAGGAGGAATGGGGACCAGGTTGTCGGAGCTGTAACTTTGCCTCAGATCCTATTTGCACTTAATGCTCTTTTCATTCTTTGTTTTCAGCGAAGTCCATGGAGCGAGGATCCCATCACTCCTGTCCAGCAGACTGACTGTGCTTTAGTAAATCATTGCTTGTGGAACACACAGATCAGTTCAGGCTGTTCCTAACAGCGCCTCAGGGGTCAGCACCATCACCTCCAACAGGAACGTGAACTCCTAAAAGGTTCTTTGGAGACCGAGGGTCCAGGACAGGTGCACCCAAACACCAGTGACCCCACTGGGGACCCAGGCATTGCTTCATCTCTTGTAGATTTTGTAGATTTTAACGTTTTCTTCACGATTTTAACGTTAAAAGCCGGGCATTCATAAATATCCGGCTGCGTCGTTAACCCACCGCACACACACCGATGGCAGCTGGGCCACGGAGACGTAAATCAACCACACGGAGGTGTAAATCGGTCACACAGAGGTGTAAATCGGGCACACAGGTGTGTGAATAAATCACCGCGCCGGGACAAAACCCTTCCACCGAATTTCGGCTGCCCGTGACGTCACGGTGGGCGGGCTCTCTGCAGTGACGTCACGCGGCGGCGGCGGTCACGCCCCCCGGCGGCGTCACGTGCGCGTGGCCCGTTCGGCGCGCGGCCCGGCGGCGGCACCGGCANCCAACCCCCAGCGGCTGCGGGCGGTGCCTGGGGAGAGAACAGCCGTCAGGTGGGCAGGAAGGTGGCAGAGGCTACGTGCCCGGGCCTGGCCGGGGCCGCTGCCCTGCGAGCGGCTGCTCCGGGCCCTTTGCCGTGCCCCGTTCCCCCGGGCGGGCGGGCGGACGGGCACGGGGCGCTCCCGGGGCCGCGCGAGGTCGCGGCCGTGGTCGCGCTGTCGCGACATCCGGCGGTGTTCCGTGACAAACCCCGCGGCAGCCGGTAAATGAGCGCCGTACGTGCGGCCCTCCCGGGCCGGGCCGGGGGCTGCCAGCCGAATCCCCGTCCCCTCAGCGGGGCTGAGGAAGGTGAGGCTTGCTCGGTAACCCTGCGCTGGTGACGGCGGGGCTGTCGCTGCCTCATCCCTGGGATTGCACCCAAATGCAGGAACTCCAGAAAGGGGAGAGGACTGGGGGGAAAGAGGGCTCGGGAAGGTCCTGGTGGTTGTGGGTAAATGACCTGGCATGGCAGGCCACTTCTGTCCAGTTCTTGCTTCAAGGACCTGTAAAGTGTTGTGTTTGAAACTAAAAGTAACAGCCCTAACCCACAAACCGCCAGCCAGAAACCCTTTGAAGAGTAACTTATTTCAGTTCTTTTAATAGTAGTCTAGGAAGATAATTTTATGGTGTAAGTTAAGTTTTAATCATCCATTGTGCAGATTAGGTGCGCTTTTGGCCTTGTCAGAAATATTTTCTTTTAGCTTTTTAACAGCTTAAATTATCTAAGTAATGGCATGTTCCTTAGTGCTTGTCAGCTGACAGTAGTTAGGAAGCCAACATGAAACCTGTTGTTAGTTTAAATCTGTCTGATAGTAGACCATTGGTTTCTCTGTTGCTTAACAGGATACTTCTGTTTCCTCTGACATGTCCCTGGAGCAATAGGTTTATTTAATATAATATTAAACCAAACAAATCTTAAGTTTTTCAGAGGCACTGCCCTTCTGCTGGCTTGAGTACTGTGCACTGAGTCCTCTGTCCCCTCTGCCTCCCCTGGTTGCATCAGAACAGTACCTGGAGCCTGGGACAGGACCTGAGTGTACACATGGAACTTGTTTGGATAGTAACAGTGCCCATCCACAGCTCTTGGTGTCCTCATATAACTCCTCAGGCAATAAATAAATAAGAATTCTAAACTCATCAGTGTTTTAATCTAGTGCTGGGAAGTCAGCATCTTCCTTAGTGATTTATTGTACCCTCTGCCTTCTGCAAGGATCCCAGTATTTGTTCAGTTGTAAAGTGGTTTTTGCAGAGAAAGTAAAAGGAACCCATTCACTTGAAATGATTTTGATATTTGGTATTATGATGGTTTTCTGGGAAGGTGGGGATGGACTGTGGTGTCAGACTAAAAAGTCATTAATATATTGTGTTTGCACAAAGCAGGCAGGCCAGCCTTCCATAGTCTTAGTGGCCAGAACAGAATGTTTAGCACTTCGAGGCTGGGAGTGATGAAATGCACTGGAATGTTGCAAAGTGCCCCTTGAAATGTCATTTCAGAGAAGAGTGAGCAATGTGAGCTGCCTGTGAGGAAAGAGAGAAGGATGAGCTGAAGCCATTTCCTCCTGAGCTGTATGGATCCACGGAGGGCTCAGCTCCAAGCCCTGCTTCAGTACACACAGTAATCAGAGGCCTGATAAGGTCTGGGAGCACTGGTGTTTCAGAGCCAAATGACACAATTCCAGCTGCTGAGTACTGAGTTCTGTGACCAACTCAGTGGCTTCAGTCAACATTCAAAAGCATCCGTGCTTTCAAAGGGATGAAGGCAGAGTTCTTTCTTACAGCGTGTGGATTGTCCCCTTCCCTCAGCAAGAAAGAGGAAGGAGCAGGGACTCACTGAACAATGCTGTTAAATCGTGGGACCAGTCCCCATGAAAGCAGTTTCTTCTGGTGGATGCATTTGCATTTGAAAAGCACAGTTTGGGGTCATACTTGGACAGAATCTTGCAGAACCTGAAAGCTGTGGTGAGGAAGTTGTGTTCCCTGGCCGTGAGGTCTGGGGTGTTCTTTTGAGCCTGGTAAAGAACCTTGATTTCTGTGGTGGCACAGCCTGGGTGGCCACGCTGTTAATGCACACGTGGGGACTGTTCTTATAAAATATAACAGTTCAGCAGGCAAAATAAGCTGCATTCACGAGCTGGTGTGTATCTACAGCTTGGATCTTTTTGCCATTCTTTTATTGCCCTTTCCCTTGTGTCTAAAAAAAGATTCTCCTAGTAAGGTAGTTATGTCTGGAAGGGGCTTTAGAAAATACCCACTAATACCTTTATTAATGTCCTGTGGATCTCTGTTCCCAAATTAGTGCATGCAATGTTCTTTAGCAGGCAATGTGGGGTTTTATACGCAAGAAAAAGGGTACAATTATTTTTTTAAATTCATCTCCCTTTCATGGAAAACTACTAAAATTGCCATTTCACATGAACATCAAAGAGAGTTCAGTTGTTGACCCCTGGTGTTTTTTAAGGAAAATCGTAAACACAAGTTTCTGAAGCAATCACATGCTTTGACACTTGTGCAAACAAAGAAAATATTTCCTAGTCAGTTCAGCTGTAGTAAATGCCCTTGCAAGAAACCTGAAATATTTAGTTAAGTCTTCCTAAATCCCAGTATGTGTGAGTAATAAAGTGTAGATATAGTACCTTTTAGCCAACCTCAGCATTATGTTTAATCATGAAGTTTGCCAGAAGGAACATTCAATTACCTAAGAAGAACAGCAGCAGAGAGAGAAACAGTTTGACCAGTCACTTTCCAGATCAGTGATAAAAACGAAAATTAAGACTCATACACTTTATATTCTTGGCCCAATGTGCTTTTTTTGAGGCTCAGTTTGATTGTATTAAGATGCATATATGCCTGTTATAGGGTCATGTGTGTATAATATTTCATTTTTGTCCTTCTGCTATCAGAGTATGGGAGGTCTGTTCTTTAGGAGCCTTTCTGCCCTATTGTTCTGTTTGCCAACCCTCCTTCTCATCCTTGCTGCTTCCTTCCCTCCTTCCCCCCTAAAAAAAGTTGATCTCTGTTGTTTTTAAGAGTGCCTAGCTTAGCGTAGTTTTGGTATTTGCTACTTCTGAAGACAGTTCTTTAATCCTAAGTACTGAAATGGTGAAAAATTGTTATTTTTTTCATTCTGTAGTGTCCTAATCCCCAGCGGCTCGTTCTCATCTGGCAGCTTCCTGCTTCCCACAAGAAAAATCCATCCAAGGCTGTGTCTGTTTTAGGACAGCAGCCTCTGAAGCATGGATGCCATGGGAGTTTTTACAGGCAGAGCTCCCAAGTCGTGGCAGGACATGGGGCCAGTCAGTGGTGCCATGACCCCGTGGCCAGTCAGGGATTTTTTCTTGGTGTTGGTATCAGCTTTGTGTTTACCAGTCTCATCACTACCCGTGGCCACTCCAGCAGTCCCTCCCCGGGGCACGGGAGCAGTCTGCCTTGCCCGATGCCAAAGCTGCCTGCTCCCTAAAGGTTGCCCACGGTGAGGGATAACTGGAGGCTGAATTGCTGTGCTGTGGTTCTGCACATCTGTGTGGCAACGTTTGTCACGTTCTGTCTTCTCTTTGAATTGTGCTTTGCAGGTGTGGAGGAACAGTTGGAGCCATCTTTACGTGTCCCTTAGAGGTGATAAAGACGAGGCTTCAGTCTTCAAAACTGGCCTTCAGGACTGTCTACTACCCCCAGGTGCAGCTGGGGACCATCAGTGGGGAAGGAATGGTCAGGCCAACATCTGTATCCCCCGGGCTCTTCAGTGTTCTCAAGTGAGTGCTGCTCCTCCTCTCATTCACCATTCCTTGACACACTGATCTGAGTTTCACTTCACCAAAATACAATGTCATGTGGGGGTCCTGGGGGCTTTTATCTGCTCAGCTGTCGCTGGCTTACTGAGCTCTCCTCTGCTATTAGGTGTTGTCTTTGCTGATTATTGTTATGCATCAGTCCTGTCTATACCTGTCTTAGTCTCTGTTAAAAACCTTGAGTGGTTCAGACTGCAGTGCTTGATGCTCTAGCTGCTCCCTTTCAGATGTGTGTCCAGAAAGAAGAGGAAATGTGAAATTATCTAACAGCTGCTCAATAGTTCTACCAGCAGCTATGACAATCTCAGCTACTGTATCTTAATACCAAAGCACCATGGGCTTATGGTCAGACCTCCTGCAGAAGGACTGAGTGTGTTTGGCTGCTTGGGCAGCCCAGGGTGATGCAGAGGTCCTGCTGAGATCAGGTGGCAGGAGTGCCAAGGAAAATACCGACCAGCAGCGCGAGCTGAATGATTTTATGTAAGGCCAGCACGCCTGGCAGACTGCCTGGGGAGAAGCTGCACAGTTATATAACACTGGAGTGCTAATTCAAATTCTCTGCAGAGCTCTCTGGCTGGAGTCATTCTGGGGCTTGAGTTTCTGTATTGTAAACAGCCTGCTTTCCCCTGCCAAACATTTCTTTGTCTACTCAGAGGTGAGTCTAGAGCAATTCGTGACTGAATGCATAAGGCACTGCCAGTTGCTTTGATTTTAATGCCCTTTCCTTTGCTATCTTTTCACCTTGCAGCACTGGACTTTAGGCAGCTGTAACTAAAGAAAGTGAAAACTTTTAAGGCAGAAAGATGTTAATTCATCCTCTGGGCCCATCTTTTTCTGGGGTTGTCTTTTTATTTTTAGGGAGAGAAAAATGGTTTAAAATGGGTCAGCCTTTTAATATATTTATTAAGCTCCTTAAGTTTGGTGACTGGGATCTTGATTTCATTTCACTTCAGGAATTGCTTAGTTGTGTATATTGCCAAGTTTTCAACCTGATTACTTTAGATGCTTGAGAAGTGAGAGCAAAGTATTTCTGCTGTCATTCCCTTGCAGGCAGCATCTATGAAGAGCAGATAATGCTATTGATTATGACCTGAGAAAATACAAATGTCAGAAGAAAGAAGTGAAGTTCAGTCCCTTGCTTTTACTCTTCCATCTCTTTCTCAGTCCTGATCATTGCCAAACTGGACATGACTTGGACCTCACGGTTTGGGAAAATTGTATGGCTAAGGAAGGAGCCATTAGAGCCCTACCAGTAAAATTGCTCTTTTAGAGTTAAAGGTGTTAAGTATGACAGGCCTTAACTACTGTAAATAGAAAGAAAACAGGTACCCAGAGGGCAGGTTAAGCCTGCTGCTGATAGAAAGCACTCCAGAAGGACAGGCTGGTTTTGTCTAATCCATTTAAGATTCTGATGAGTTAGCCCAGCTGGAAGCTGCAGTCGTGACTGTTAAGTGACAAAGAACAAGTAGTTGGTGGATCTGTCTCCTTGGAAACACTCAGCCCTGGAGTTTATACCGAAAGTTCAGCTCTGCTGCAGAAAACAAAAGTGTTTCAGAAGCTCATGTGTCTCCTCCTGTCTCGTGAGGCTGGGTTGAAGTCTGTGGGGAGCACTCTCAGCAGTGCCAGTGACCTAGAGAGCAAACTGAAAGCCTGGCAGCTCCAGAGGGTGCAGTGCAGTACCCACAGAGCCCGGAGCCACCCGGAATTTCTTGCCTGGTCTTCCCATGGTGAGCTCAGTTAAGAGAGCTGCTGGCTGGCAGGCTGTGCACTCACATTGTCTGTAGTGTGCTTGCCACATTCAGCTTTCTCCAGGGGAAAAGCACATCCCTAGGTAACTGGGAAGGGAAAAGGGATTTCTTTTCCCATGTGTCTGTACAGGACTGTACAGGAAGCAAACTTCTGAAAATATTCTTTGTTCATCAGAGTAAACTATCACTGGGTTCTCCATGAAACTTCAGTTCCTGACAGCTTTCAAAGAATGGAAATTATAACCTCGTGCCATTTGACACCCATTTGCCTGTAGAACACTGAATTTTATGGTACAGTGGTTTTTACTCAGTGTATAATTCCACTTACTTTGAAGTATATCACGTAGATTAAAATCTAACAGCTTCACAAGTCATACTCTGTGCTTTTGTGTAGTTCTTTTGGCTCTCTGCCTGACAGAACAAGAAACTAACTTTTAATGCAAATACTATCTTCTCCCTCCCTGTTTGTTTTTTATTTTAAGGTCAATTCTGGAAAAAGAAGGACCAAGGTCACTCTTCCGAGGGCTGGGTCCAAACTTGGTTGGAGTTGCACCATCAAGGTAAATAGTTAAACTATTGCTAAAAGCCATGTTTAAGGTGCCAACACAAATGTTACAGTGCGTTTGTGATTCAAAATAATAGGCCATGAAGTTATCCCATTTGTAAACTGAGATTTGTGTCTGCATTCTGCTCAGTGTACCCACCAAGAAATACTGATAAAAATCTGATTTACGCTTCTATAACACTGGAAGGTGCAGAGTAAATAAGGCACTTAAATGCCAAGTATACTTAAGTTCCACGTCGTTGCAAGAGCCACTTCTGTGCTTGAAAAGGAGGAGAAAGCAGTGCAGGAAGGTCTGTAGGTTAATAATTGCATTATTCTAATGTCCTGCTTCCCTTGCCTAGCAGTGCGTGGGAGCTGCGTGCCAGCGGAGAGGAGTTGCTCTCTGGGCCTTGCTTGCCTAAATCCCTCTCAAATGAAAAACTGCAGCTGAGGGGGAAGGAGTCTCATTGCTGCCACACAACCCCAAAAGGGATGTGTGTCCCTCTTGCAGCAGCAGCAAAGTTTGCTTGCATTTGAAGTCTTGGAGCACCTCAGCGGTCTCTGCCTGCGACTGTCCCGTTCTTGGCAGGGCTGGAGATCTCTCTGCCTGGGAAATGAGAAAACTCCTTAGCAGTTTGGATACTGGCAGATGTTCTCTGCCTGGAACTGAACCAGTCAGAGCTAGCTTTCCAGTTAGAAAGGAACCTGAAGAGAGGTGAACTCCCTCTCTGGCCTCTTGCCTAGTAGGGGGGATGTCCCCCCCCAGAGAAGCAGGGAATCCCGTTCCTGTACAGGTAACCTTTGCAGCAGGGCTCTGAATCCAGGACTCTGCTTTTCCATGCAACTCACTCACGCTGTCTGCCAACACCATGCTGCCTGCCACAGCAAAATATTCCTACCCTGTAGGTGTCAAGTCAAACTGTGGCACTGCAGTGTAAGGGAAGAAAGAAAACAAAACCCCCTGTGTCCATGCAGCTAGAAGTAGTCATGTGGAGGCCTCTTCAGAGAGAGTTCTGTTTCAGGGGGCTGGGCAAAGAATAGTAATTGTCTGTTTGACATTGTCTGATTTACATTGCTTTTCTTCTTTTTTTCCCCACAGAGCTGTCTATTTTGCATGCTACTCCAAAGCCAAAGAGCAGTTTAACAGCATGTTTGTGCCCAACAGCAACATTGTGCACATCTGTTCTGCAGGTTCTGCAGGTAAGTGTTTGTAATTCCAAGAACAGAGGCCAGTGTGTGGCTGAAAATGTGCACTTAATCTGAAGTGGTATATGCCAAAAACCAGGAGTTTGCTAGCTCCTAGCTGGCCTTGTCTACGGGGGAACTGTTTTTCTGTTCAGCACAGAAATATTTCTAGATTGTTGTTTACTAATTTAGGATGTTTTTTCCAACTGCAATGCTCTGGTCATGTCTCTTAATGCAAGGAAAGAATATTAGTAAACACCATTGAACTTCTGATACCGCTTTTGCCAAATTGTTTCAGGATGTTGTATTTTTCCTACCAGGCTGGGAAAAATAGTTTGTTCTTGTAGGAAAAATACTGCAGAAGAGCTTCCCTAATTCAATCATCAGTCACCAGAGTGGTCACTAAAAATAATCGTTCCCAAAGTAAGCCCTTAATTAGGAGTGGGTTCTGTTAATGAGCGGCTCAATGGCACCACCTACAGCCCTGGGGAACAGGAGTCCCGTTCAGGTTTGAGTCCCCTCGGGTTTCCTTTGAGCTGGAATTCCAAAACCAGTCAGTAAGGAAGGGGTCTTGTCTTCAACAGCCTTTGGGAGCATGACACACATATTGAAATAGGTGCAGAAAGGAAGAATCCGTGGATTGATGCCTCCTGAATTTTAACATGAAATTGGAAGCTGTGCGCTTGTGTGGCTTTTGACACCTCTGGCTAGAGCTGGTGATGGAACTGTCTCACTGCACAGGCTCTAAGGTTGATGGCAATACAGTGGCTTGGATTCAGCTGCACTTCTGGTCTTGTTTTTTCAGCCTTTATCACAAATTCCCTGATGAACCCTATATGGATGGTGAAAACGAGAATGCAGCTGGAACGGAAGTAAGTAACTGATGGGGGTCATGGGTGCCCTTTTGGCAGCATCACCTGTACTGATCCCAGATCAGACAGGTGTGTGGCACTGCAGCCAGCCAGGGTCACTGATCCCAGGTCAGACAGGTGGGGTACTCAGGTAGCTGCAACAGAAAGGGTGCTGCCTGCAAATTGTGATGAAGACACAGCAGTTTATATCATAAAACTTCCTACAGACAGTAAGAATCTGCTGCAGTGGTTTAATGTTCTTTTGCCTCCTTCAGCATTGTGTTACTGTTAACCACACTCCCAGAAGACAGAGGGAATTTGACAGCAGTTTCTTTTAGTTGAATGCTTCACAGTCACTGGTGGATATCAAAGCAATAAGGGACTCTGCTAAAAACGTGACTGCTTAGAATGGAAATTCCTTCCTGCAAGGACATGCTAGGTCACGTAAAAAGGATCTTATAAGGCACGACAACTTTATAAATAATTTATAAGACTTAATTCCAGCACTTTGCAGGGTGGCACCCTTGAACTGAGCACTGCCTCTTAGAATGAAGGATCATTTCTCATGCAGCAGACTTCTGTCTCTTGGCCTGCTGAAGATGGCTTTAAATGGAATCACCAGTTTGACACAAAGCAGTGTCTCTTCAGTGCTTATTGTCTTTTAAGGCCTTGGTGTGAACTGTGACAGACTAGATTGAACTTGAGCTGAAGGAATTAAGAGTATATATTAGTGAAGTAGCAAAGCCAAGTGTGCACTCTTAGCATTGTAGTCCTGCTCTGTGCAGCTTTCCTAGGAGAATTTTGGAGTAAAACTTAAGAGAACCATTTCCATAGCTATAAAAAGTATTGAAAGCCATAAGGGTTTTTTTTTTAATATTAATTCTTTTTCTTGGCTCATGATATGCTCTGTTCTGTTTGTTTTTTAGAGTGAGGGGCTCCAAACCAATGAATGCTTTGCAGTGTGCTAGATATGTTTACGAGACAGAAGGTATCCGTGGTTTCTACAGGGGCCTGACTGCCTCCTATGCAGGGATTTCTGAGACCATTATCTGCTTTGCTATTTATGAAAGTTTAAAAAAGCACTTAAAGGAAGTCCAACTGCCCCCTTCTTCTAACGGGACCGAAAGGACCTCGACAAGCTTCTTTGGACTGATGGTTGCTGCTGCTGTTTCCAAGGGCTGTGCCTCCTGTATTGCTTATCCTCATGGTATGTTAACCCTTCCATTTATGAGTGCACTACAACAGCTGTTGCCTGGAATCCAAGACAAATGATGGGTCTAGGGCTGTAAAACTCTCAGTTGTTTGAAGGGCCAAATGCACGTTACTTTGGCTTCTGCACTGGCATTTTCAGTACTGGCCCCACTATTCCTGGTTGGAGATTGGGACTTGCTAGTTTAAAAACAACTCAAAAACCACCAAAAACTGATTGCCTAATGTTTCTGTTCTCACTAGTAGCCTCAGCTGGGTAAGTACCCCCAGCCTCTGGGGTTCTGTGACCAGGCTGTGGGAAGCACTTGGTGACTTGGTGTTAGTCTTTTTGGATAGATGTCAGTGATATGGTTGTGTAGAAGGAGCAGTATTGATTATGTGAGCATCAGTAAAGCATTTAGATCTGTATTAGCTTCAATGAGCAAATCATTCATTTATTCCACATGAAAGGGAACCCCTCTGACTCTTCCTCGTGCCTGAAGGGCAGCGTGTGCAGGGCTCCATGGCTGCATGTACGGGCTGGCGGCCGGTACAGAAGGTGTCCATGTCCCTGGGGTTTGCACACAGGAGCTGTCCTGGTCCTGGCACGTTCCTCCCTGGTAACTCTGGGCTCTGGTTCCCTGTTGTGCAGAGGTCATCCGGACACGGCTGCGAGAGGAAGGCACCAAGTACAAGACCTTCATCCAGACAGCCCGGCTGGTGGCACGGGAAGAGGGGTACCTGGCCTTCTACAGAGGACTCTTTGCCCAGCTCATCAGGCAGATACCAAACACAGCCATTGTCTTGTCCACCTACGAGTTAATTGTGTATCTCTTAGAAGACCACACAAAGTAGCAGAGCCAGGACTCCTGTTACAGAGTGGAGACCAATTTCTTCATTGAACAAATAGTCCTTTAAGAGACTGTCGCTGGTGGCAGTGCTGGTGGAAACACTACAAGTCTGTGACCATCTGTGGATATTTCCTTTTGGACTCATGCTTTCTGAAAGGTTTCAAGTCATTAATGTTAATAGTTAATTATAATTTTTTTTAACTTGATGATAATTAAACTGCTACTAAATTAAATTACAGTATTTAATTTAATTTTATGTTTGTCCTTTTCCTTAAGCACAGCCATATGTGGTCAAGGAATGTACCTCATACTATCAAGTGATCTCTTGGACTGATGTTCATTAAAACTGTATTAAAACAGGAGAACTGACTTGGACATTTGAAACTGTCTTCTTGCAGCTGGGTCATATTGCTTTTGAGCACTGTCATAGCCTAAGTGCCCAAATAAGTTTGAGAGTAGTTTTGGTTTTTTCAGAGTGCCTTGTTCACTGCTGGAGCATTCAAGTAGGACAAACTTGTTTCTCTGTTTTGATGGTATGAATTGTGCACACCAGCACAGTTAGAAAAGCCACTTGCACTGGCAATATGATGGTGGGAGGCTTTCAGTAAGAATGTCATTACAGTTCTGTGTCCCCTGTGCATTTGGGATACATGGTTGTGGTGCTGGGTATGAACAGATCTGTCGTGGCTTTTAGGCCTTGCTCTGGTGCAGGCCTGAGAGCATAAGGACAGTCAGTCATTTTAGTAGTCTTCACCCCACTTGTATTGCAGCAGCACCTTGTGACTGAAGTGTGGCATATGAATTACTACTGGTAGTGCAGGATAAGGTATTTTAGAACTCACACGCAGGCTGCTGTTTGCTTTGGCCGTCCTGTCCCTCGTGTTCATTCGTGTCATTTGCTTTGGCAGCTGAGACAAACACTGCAGCACCCGAGCCCAGCTTTGGCCTTCCCTGACAGCAGCGAGCTCCTGGTGGTCTGAGCAGGCCTTGAGTCCCCGAGGGTAAACAAGTCTTGGTGGGCAGCTCTCAGTGTGTGGGCTTGGAAGGAGGTGGGGGCACAGCCTGGCAGTGACTGGGGCTGCCCTCCCAGGCTGGGGTTTTGTTGCAGAAATAGGATGGGCTGATAGCTGGATTCAAACTTTCCCCTTTGTTGCCAGTAGACCCCAGCTGATGAGTGGTACCTGAGGTCATGTTTGACATCACAGTGATGTAGCTTAGTGCAAAGAGAGTAGAATGTGTGTCTACCTCATTATGAGGCAAAACTGCAAAAAATAACTGCTTTCTATTATGTCTTCCTGGAAATAACTTATCACATTCCCCCTAAGCTAAAATAGGAAACAGTTGAGTAAAAATTGACATGGGTTTTTTTATGGAGATGATGAGCAGCAAAAGCTTCGGGCTCTTTATAGGAGGCAAAACTGTCAAACAGTGTTTCTATTTTTGAGAGCCAGGACACTTGTGCTGCTACTCTGAAACATTTTCTGAGATTTGCTTTCCTAAATTAGCATTCCTCTGTTCTTCCGTGCACTAGCTCACTTCTAAAATGTTAGTCAAATGTGTAGACTGCTGATGTCTTTTGAGAATGAGGGGAGGGAACTCCAACCCTTCTGAGAAGTCTGGGACTTGGTAAGAGAGAAAGCAAGAGAAAGTGAACAAATTTTTGTTTTGCCTAAATCTGATGGGAAATCAGGAATTCTGCAGGATTTTTGGTTTTGTCCTTTAAGCTTTGCTACCAATCCTGACAGAATCAGTCTTAATTTGATAAGGGGTTAATAAGATATATTGGGAGATAATAGAGTTTCTGAATTAGTATAATTAAATCCTTTTTCCTTCCTCTCTCTAATAGAATTTTTAAAATTCACTAACCCTCGATTCCTTAAACCCTGTAAAGAGTTACCATTTTTAGGTGATGCTCTGT
The DNA here is from genome assembly GCA_013398275.1 of Promerops cafer. Classification (NCBI taxonomy): domain Eukaryota; kingdom Metazoa; phylum Chordata; class Aves; order Passeriformes; family Nectariniidae; genus Promerops; species Promerops cafer. The sequence goes on along the minus strand of VZSE01010770.1, from coordinate 457,697 downwards.
GAGCAATCCCATTGATGTCACTGAGTATGGAATAAGCCTATTACCAGAGAGAAGAACTTGAAGTAGCGTTTTCCAAAACGACACCTGAATTTAAAAATAACCAACAACCTTTCTCTGCTTGTCAAAGTCAATCTACAGGAATTTTTCACGGTTCTTGCCTCTTCTCCAGCTTCTACAGAAAGTCATTTTCATGGAAGGTAGGTACAGGCTTCATTACTAGACCCTTTGTAGCTTAATTATCAGTAAGGTGATGAAACTACTGCTATCTGAAATGACCACAAAGATTCCATTAACTTCACCAGGACTGTGCCTGCTTCCATTCATAAATTAACAGTTAAATGGAAATTACACACATACTGTTGCTGCAGTATTACGAGCTACTCGTGTTGGTTAATTTTGTTTTGGAAGTATTTCTGGGCCACTCGAGGGCTTCCCAAATCTTTACACCGTGAGACTTACTGCCTCCCTTTAGATACCTGTGGTTGCCTTGGTAGCCCTCGAAATATCTGCGTTTGCTGGGCATTGTGTTCCATGCTTGTGCTGTGATTGTGCCCCTTGCACAAGTTCCTCATTAGCTCCTTTAAGGAGGAAACTCAATTTTAAACAATGCACCTCTGGTTGGGCTGATAGTACAGATAGGGCTGATAGGAAGGGAGGGACCTGTGTAGGAAAAATCGACCAGCTCTGCAGCACAAGTCCTGGAGGACACGCAGGAGGTCTTGGTGTGCCAAAGGACACTGGGTGGGTTGTTCCTCCTCCTTTCCCTAGCATTTGGTCTCGTAATAAAATCCCTAAGTAATTGCACTAAACAATGGAAAGAGATGGAAAAATTATGTGCCTTTTAAATTCATTAAGATGAAATATTCACTGTTACTCTGCAGAATTAATTTCCATGGTTAAATCTGTACAGATGGAAATGGAACAGTGAAGAGCCCAACCGTAGTTCAGCTTAAAAGTGCAGCTTACTCCCAGCACAAATATTTGTCCATTTGTGCCTTTTAAAAACCATGATGCTGACATAACTCGGAACTCCTGAATTTTAAGCGATTTTATTGTGCTGAGAAGTTTTTCTTTTGTTTTAGTCACAAAAACAGCCACAATTTGAGGCTGGGTCAGTCTCATATTTTGGAGAGATCTTAACCTCTAACTTTCATGTGAAAGCACAGCACGACTGTCAAACTACCAACTGTTTCCAGTTCTGTGAGAAGAGCAGATGCCAGCTGTGCGTGCTGAGGGATCCGAGCATAAACGGGGTTCCTTCCCTTTCCAGGGGACAGCTCCCGAGCGAGCGCCATTCTCTGCCTTGTGACAGGGCCCTTGTTGGCAGCCGTGCTTGTGGTGCCGGGGGTGGATCCGCTGAGGGCTTTGAAGCCTTTTCCCCTCAGAGCCGGGGCCGTGGGGGCCGAGGAGCGGCCGGGGGCGCCGGGCGTGAGCAGCCTGAGAGACCGAGGGACACTCCCGGCAGCCTGCAGCACCCTCCTGAGGGAAGAGCGGCAGACGCTGATCTGTGCCCGCTGTGGGCGGCGACGGAGCCGAGGGAGGGGACGATTTGTGCCAGGTGGGGCTCAGGTGGGACCTCAGGAACTTCCCCGGAGCGTGCTGGCTCTGCCCAGGCTCCCCGCGGAATGGGCACGGCCCCGAGGCTGCCGGGGCTCCAGGAGCGTTTGGACAGCGCTGCCAGGGGTGCCCAGGGTGGGGTTTTGGGGGTCTGTGCAGGGCCAGGGGCTGCACTGTGTCCCTTCCAGCTCAGGATATTCCGTGCAGTGCCGCGCTGCGGCGGCCGCCTTCAGCGGGGCCTGTCCCTGTTGGCACACGGAAAGCGCCGCGTCTAAATTTAGGAGAAGCAGGGCCCCCCCGTTGTGAGCTGCGTGCGCCGGGCGCCGGGCCAGGCACGCCGGGCCAGGCACGACCTCCCCGGGCCGCCCCCGCACGGCCGGGGCAGCGCCGGGC